>DWQL01001658.1:0-11015 GCA_018231265.1 Noctuana haematospila
ATCACTAACATTTTAATGTTCTTCTCTAAAAGAAAATTGGTCATTTCCCAAGTAAATTGCACGACTTGCTCAGCCGGCCTAGGACCATACGGACAGCGTGCTGTATCACCAAGATAGATCAAACGCTCATTCGGAAGTTGCCTCATCGCTTCTTTTACTACCGTAAGTCCACCGACTCCGGAATCTATAAATCCTATTGCTTCATGATTATTCAAGTCAATCAACCTTTACAGTATTTTTTCAACACTCTTATTTTCTACTTTTTGGTGTTTTTTTTCAAGTTTTATTATCGTTTCTTCTATTATATCATTCTTTCTCTAATAATTTTTTATTTGATTATTAGTGTTGAAATTGTTCTTCTTTTTCAACATTTCAAAAAAAACTGGTAATCTCATTTTTCATATGTTATAATTTCTAACATTAACAAACGGATAGATTTATGATGAAATCATTAGATATAAAAGAAAACTGTTTTTATAAAAAGAAAATAGAATAGTGCATTATTTTCTCAATAAAACCTATTATACGTACAGTATCCACTAATAAGTATTTCTTATCATTTTCTCAGTTTAACTTTTTAACATTCTTTTTTTCATTTTTACCCAATCTATTCAATCACTTATAAATCAACAATCATTATAAATGATGTGATAATTTTATACATAAAGGAGAATGGCCATGATTTCGTTGGAACATGTAAATAAGTATTTTGGGGACCATCATGTATTGAAAGATGTTTCTTTAAAGGTCAACGAAGGAGAAAAAATTGTCATCATCGGACCTTCTGGCTCCGGTAAAAGCACTCTGATCCGTTGTATCAATCGTTTAGAAAAAGTTACTGACGGACACATATTAGTCGATGGCATCGATATCACAGAACCTAAAGCTCCCGTTCAAAAGGTTCGTCAAAAAGTAGCAATGGTTTTTCAAAGTTTTAACCTCTATGCACACAAAACAATTATTCAAAATCTTACATTAGCACCCATAAAAGTCAAAGGGGTCAGTAAAGAAGAAGCAACTAAAACAGGAATGGAATACTTAGAAAGAGTCGGTTTAGCAGATAAAGCAAATGCCTATCCTGCCCAGCTTTCTGGTGGGCAACAACAGCGTGTCGCGATTGCCAGAGCCTTAAATATGCATCCGGAAATCATCTTGTTTGATGAACCAACCTCAGCTCTTGACCCAGAAATGATCCAAGAAGTTTTAGATGTAATGGTTGACTTGTCTAAACAAAATATTACGATGATTTGCGTCACTCATGAAATGGGTTTCGCTCGTCAAGTCGCTGATAAAGTGATTTTTATGGATGATGGGCAAATCATCGAAACAGGAACACCAGAACATTTCTTTACTAGCACTGAAAACGAACGTGCTAAAGAGTTCTTAAGTAAAATCATTCATAATTAATACAATAAAATAGACCTAAGGAGGAATTTCAAATGAAAAAAACAAAAAAATTATTCGGTGCATTGTCTCTTGCGTTATTACTCGGCCTGATTGTCGGTTGTGGCAGTGGCGAAGATAAAAATTCGACTGATTCTGGTAACAAAGGAACGACTGATCTTCAAAAAATCAAAGATGCTGGTGTAATTAAAGTCGGTGTTAAAGAAGATGTTCCGAACTTTGGATATATGAATCCTGATACGAATAAAAATGAAGGTATGGAGCCAGATATCGCGCGCTTGATTGCAAAAGAATTAACTGGTAGTGAAGATAATGTTGAGTTTGTTGGTGTAACCGCAAAAACTCGGGGACCTCTATTAGATAATGGCGAACTGGATATGGTGATCGCAACGTTTACCATCACAGATGAACGCAAAGAAACCTATAATTTCACAACGCCATATTATAAAGACGAAGTTGGTTTTTTGGTTAGAAAAGCTGACAAATTTACCGACACTGCTAGTTTAGATGGTAAAACAATTGGTGTCGTTCAATCCGCAACGACCAAAGAAGCAATTGAAAAACAGGCAAAGGAATTGGGTGTAACGTTCAAATATCAAGAACTAGGCTCATATCCTGAACTAAAAACAGCCTTAACATCTAAAAGAATCGATGCTTTTTCAGTAGATAAATCAATTTTAACTGGTTATGTAGATGATAGTACCGAAATCTTGAAAGATGGTTTCTCACCACAAGAATACGGTATCGCTACGAAGAAAGCAAATACGGAATTAAACGATCAGTTAAATAAATCCATTGAAAAATGGGAAAAAGACGGTACTTTGGAAAAAATCTACAAAACGTGGAATCTGGACTAATTTTTCCCGATTCTATACAATTTCGTTAGAATTTGGGAGGAAATCAAATGTTCATTATAGCGAATTCAGGGCCATTTGCGCTTTATCGTTGGGAAGCTTTGCTTAAAGACTGGAGACTTTTTGGCGATGCTTTCCTTTATACCATTTTACTTGCGGTCGGATCATTGATCGTGGCGATGTTATTAGGGATATTTTTTGGGAGCCTCTCTGCGATGCACAACAAATTATTGAATCTAATCAGTCGAATTTATGTTGAATTTTTTCAGAACACCCCATTATTGATTCAATTTATCGTTGTTTATTATGGTTTTCCATTGATTAGTCCAATGCTAACTTTTTCGACAACAACGATTGCGATCATTTGTGTGGGCCTTTATCATGGCGCCTATATCTCAGAAGTTGTTCGTTCAGGGATCGGTGCTGTGCCTAAAGGGCAATTTGAAGCAGCTTATTCTCAAGGTTTTTCTTATGGAAAAACAATGCGCTATGTTGTATTGCCTCAAGCTTGGCGAATTATGCTACCGCCACTTACAAATCAAATTGTAAATTTAATCAAAAATACCTCAACAGTTGCGATTATTTCGGGCGCAGATGTGATGTTTACAGCAAATAGTTGGTCTTCGATCAATCTAAACTATATTCCGGCATTTGCGCTAGCAGGATTCCTTTACTTTATCTTGTGCTTCCCGTTAGCTAAATTGGCTCGGAAATTAGAAGAAAACAATAAGAAAGCTTATACCAGATAGGAGGTCGCAAATATGTCTTTTTCAGAACAAATGAGTCAACTTCTCACCGGCAATAACTTGCGCTTTTTATTCGATGGGTTGAAGCTTACTCTTTACATTTCTTTTGTATCAATTGTTTTAAGTACGATTTTCGGTACTATTTTAGCTGTTTTAAGAAATCAAAAAAAAGGTCCTTTAAAGTTTCTAGCTAGTTTATATATCGAAATCGTTCGTAATATACCTAATTTACTATGGATCTATGTTATTTTCTTGATTTTCAAAATAAAGTCTACTCCTGCTGGAATTGTTAGCTTTACTGTTTTTACAACCGCTGCTTTAGCTGAAATTATCCGTGGCGGTTTAAATGGTGTTGATAAAGGACAAAAAGAAGCCGCCCGTTCTCAAGGCTTTAGCAATTTTCAAATTCTTATATATATCGTTTTACCTCAAGCCATTCGCAACGTATTGCCCGCAATTGTTTCACAATTTGTGACGGTAATTAAGGATACTAGTTTTTTATATTCCGTTATTGCGCTGCAAGAGCTCTTCGGGAAATCTTATATATTGATGGGCCGCTATGCTCAAACAAGTCAAGTTTTTGCAATTTACGGCCTTGTCGCCTTGATGTATTTTGTCATTAATTTTTCGATTTCTCAGTTTTCCAGATGGTTATCTAGAAATTGGGCTTAATCGACTAAAAAAAGTTCCGCAAAACTATTTAAGTTTTGCGGAACTTTTTCTTTTAGCGAATCGTCACAGCAAATTGCTCCACTAATGCCTTTTCTACTTTTTCCATTGATTGATTGATCTCTTCATCAACCAATGTTGCTTCAGCGTTGACAAACGTCAAGCTATAAGCCATTGATTTTTTCCCTTCAGCGATGTTCTCTCCTTGATAAACATCAAATAAGTGAACGGATTGCAAGAATTTTCCAGCATGTTTGGAAATAGTTCCTACTAATTCTTGGCTTGTTACTGATTCATCGACCAGTAAAGCAATATCCCGTGAAACTGCTGGGAATTTTGAGATTTGTTGATACACTAATGCGTCATTTTCTTCTGCGATGATTGCTTGAAGATTTAATTCAGCGGCGTATGTTTCTGGAATCTCGTATTCTTTTGCTACAGTTGGATGAACTTGCCCGATGAATCCGATGACCGTATCATTCAATTTTATCAAAGCCGTTCTTCCTGGATGTAGATCTTGATTTTCTTTTGTTGCTTCGTAAGAAATTTTATTTAAAATCCCAACAGAGTCAAATAATTCTTCAAGCATCCCTTTCACTGTGTAAAAATCAACAGGTGTTTCCTTGGTTTGCCAATCTTTCACTTTACTGTTTCCTGATAAGACGATCCCTAGATGGTTCTCTTCATAAGGCAATTCTTTTTTTGGATCATTGTCTTGATAAAAAACTCGTCCAACCTCATAAAGTGCAATATTGTTGTTTTTACGGGCAACATTATAGGCTACGTCATCTAATAATCCTGAAATCAAGTTCATTCTTAAGACAGAACGCTCTTCACTCATTGGCCATTGCAGACTTGTTGTTTGGCTTTCTCTCATCATAAATTGACGAGATTTTTCCTCAGTTGTCAAAGCATAGCTAATTGCCTCACTGGCACCGCATCCTTCAAGTAAACTCTTGATCTTACGAACTAATAGTTGTCCACTCGTTAAGCTACCTGCCACCGTTTCACCTTTTGGCAATGTGGAAGGTAAGTTATCATACCCATAAATCCGTGCCACTTCTTCGATCAAATCAGCTTCGATCTTAATATCCCAGCGTCTAGGGGGAACTGTCACAGTATATTTCTCTTGATCAAGTACATAGTCAAAACCTAGTGTGTCAAAAATTTCACTGACCGTTGCTTGATCCATTTTAGTCCCTAGATATTCATTGATTCTTGAAATCGTCACACTTACAATAACCTCTTCAAGTGTTACTTCTGAGCCAATCGCTTTACCTGAAACTACTGTTCCTCCAGCTAATTTAGCGATCATTGCAGCAGCCACATCCCCTGCTTCACCAATCGTTGCATGATTGATTCCTTTTTCAAATCGGCTAGAAGACTCACTCCGCAAATTGAACTCTTTTGACGTTCTACGAACGGATAATGAATTAAACAAAGCTGACTCCAAAGCTACGGTTGTTGTTTCATCAATAATTTCTGAGTCGGCTCCACCCATAACTCCAGCCAAAGCAACAGGAACTTGCCCATTTGTGATGACGATATTTCCCTCTGATACTTTGCGTGTTTCGCCATCTAACGTGACGATTTCTTCACCTGTTTTACCACGTCTTACTAAAATAGTTTTACTTGCTAGTCTATCATAATCAAAAGCATGTAACGGTTGTCCGAATAATAAAAGAATATAGTTTGTGATATCAACTACATTATTGATTGGGCGAATCCCCTCATTCATTAAACGTGTTTGCAGCCATAGTGGGCTCTCAGCGATTTTTACATCTTTGATGACTCTGATTTGGTAGGCTGGTGTATCTTCTTTGTCGGTCACTTCCACAGAAATGTAATCTGCAGCTGTTTCACTTGTATCCTCTTTTAAGGGCTCATCATTAAACTTGGGTGTTTGACGGTAAATCGCCCCAACTTCATAAGCAACACCACGCATACTCAATGCATCTGCACGATTTGGCGTGATCGATAATTCGATAATATGATCATCCATATCTAAGTATGAAAAAACATCATCGCCATTAACTGCGTCAGCTGGCATGTAATAAATTCCATCCGAATAGGCTTTCGGGATTACGTTATCGGAATAACCTAATTCTTGTAAAGAACAAATCATCCCATTTGACACTTCACCACGCATTTTACCTTTTTTGATTTTTTGATTACCAGTGATTCGAGAACCAGGCAAGGCCACAATTACTTTGATACCGACCTTGACATTCGGTGCACCACAAACGATTTGGGATAATTCTGCTTCACCGATATCCACTTGACAAATCGATAAATGATCTGAATTAGGATGAGGAACACATTCTTTGACCTCACCAACGACGATTTTTTTCAAACCATCTTCTGGAACTTCAACGCCTTCAACTTCGATCCCTGTCAAAGACATTTGATCAGATAATTCTTTTGCTGAGATTTTTGATAGATCTAAATATTCACTTAACCATTTATAAGAAACTAACATCGTCGACTACTCCTTTACCTTGAACTGATTTAAGAAACGTAAATCATTTTGATAGAAATTACGAATATCGTTAACGCCATAACGCAACATTGCAACACGATCTGGCCCTAAACCGAAAGCAAAACCAGTATATTCTTTTGGATCAATACCTGACATCGATAAAACATCTGGATGAACCATGCCGGCACCTAAAATTTCGATCCAGCCAGTTTGTTTACAGACATTACAGCCTGCACCACCACATTTGAAGCAACTAACATCCACTTCAACGGAAGGCTCAGTAAACGGAAAATAACTTGGGCGCAGACGAATCTTACGATCTTCACCAAACATTTTTTTCATCACAACTTCTAATGTGCCTTTTAGGTCACCCATTGTAATATTTTTATCGATAACTAGCCCTTCGATTTGATGGAATTGGTGGCTATGTGTTGCATCATCTGTATCTCTACGGAAAACTTTCCCAGGAGAAATCATGCGGAGTGCACCTTTTGAAAAATCATGTTTTTCCATCGTTCTTGCTTGTACAGGAGAAGTATGGGTGCGAATCAAGATATCATCTGAGATATAAAACGTGTCTTGCATATCACGTGCTGGGTGATCTTTTGGTAAATTCATCCGCTCAAAATTGTAATGATCAGACTCAACTTCATAGCCTTCTACAACTTGATAACCCATTCCTACAAAAATATCTTCGATTTCTTCCATCACTTGGGATAACACATGACGAGTGCCATGTGTCATCTGTTTACCTGGTAATGTTACATCAATTGTTTCCTGTTCTAAAGCTGCATTCAACGCCTCTGTTTCTAAAACTTCCTTGCGAGTTTCAACAGCTTCAGTCAATAAATCTCGGATTTCATTGGCAAAGCTCCCCACTACTGGACGTTCTTCTGCTGATAAATCTTTCATTCCCCTCAAGACTTCTGTAATGGGTCCTTTTTTACCTAGTGTTTCCACTCTGATTTGGTTTAAGGCTTTAAGATCCGCTACATTTTGAATATTCGTCAATGTTTCATCTCTTAAAGCTTCTAATTGAGCTTTTAATGTCATTTTTCTAATCCTTTCTTTTCTATAATAATTGAACTAAGTACATTAATTGTAGGTACTTGATAAAATAAAAAACGATAGCCCGCTCCTATCTAAAGGAACGAGCTATCGTGTTACCATCCTACTTCATGACAAAAAATCATGCACTCAATTCTTATAACGGCTTTCACCGGTCTGAACACTTGGAACAAACAAACTCCGGAAGTGAACTTCATTTTTCGATTACGTAACTTGTTTTCAGTCTAAGACAAGTTTTCCCTTTTCGTATCAGCCAAATTACTCTTTTCCATCAACGCTTTTTGCTATTCAATTGATTACAGTTTACAAGAAATTAGGTCTTAGGTCAACTGCATTCTTCAGCAGTGACCCATTTTTCTGCCCAATGTTGGATTTGTTCCATTGCTTGTTGTAAGTCCTTGCCTTTGATTGAGAGGAAATATTCAAGACGGCTACTCTCGTCACAGCGAACTGCTTTTGAGATGATCCCTTCACCTTCTAATTCTTTCAAGCGCTCGACTAATACGCGATCGCTTAGTTCAGGGATTTTTTGTCTTAACTCACCAAATCGTTGAGGACCGTTTTCCAACAAGACGTCAATAATCAAACCATTCCATTTCTTCCCTAAAATCGCAAAAGCTTTTTCAAACTTAGGACATAATGAAAATTCGGTTGTTTTTACTTGCTCCATTTTCCTCACCTCGTGAACTGAGTATAGCACACAACTTACAATTTGTAAGTAGATTTGCTTTTGTTTTACTTCATTTTTTCAATGATCTGTTCTTCATCCATATCGATAATGATACCAGCAGATAATAAGACTAGAAAAACATTATTTACCTCTTTGCTCGTAGCTTGAGCAAGTGCTTTTCGATATAAATTTAACTGACCACGGTACCGCTGAATGACTTTCTTGATCTCTTGGACGTTTTCGATATCTTGGACAAAATCTGTTTTATAGTCGTAAAGAATGCAATTGTTGTCTTGTTCAAGATAACCATCAATCATTCCATGGATCAATAAATCATCTTGTGTTTCTCTGGGATAATCTTTGATCAATTCTTCTGCTCTCAACAACATTGAAAATGGTTGTTCTCGCACAACTTTAGTTGGATTTTCTAACAGTTGTTGGCCCAAGTGTGTCTGATAAAAAGAGAGTACCTGATCAATCTTGATTTGTTTTGCTACATTTTCTTGAATAATTTTCGTTTGGACTAATTCTTCGATCAATTGGGTAATACTATCTTTGGTTGGCTCTTCGTTTAAATCCAGCAATTGTAATAAATAATGAGTTGCTGAACCAAGCTCCACTGCTGATGGTTTTCGGATCGTTTCAATAAATCTAGGTTTCCCCAACTCGCCTTCACTCATTCGGTGAACGATCATTGGAGTTGGCTGAAGTGTATTTTTTTCATCTACTTCGATTTTAGCGATTTCTTTATTATCCGGGTCTTCAAATACACGTTTGATTTCTGATACTGATTGGTAATTAGTCGTTTTGGTTGAGAGCTGGTAGGGGTAATCATAGTTTAAGCGGTATAACCCTTGCTCTACTAATTTAGGATCACTACTTTTAGAATTTTCGGCTTTACTCAAACCTGTATCGATAAATTGAAGGGCAGCAAATTGTTCTTGGATGGCTTGTTCAGTCATGAATGAAACCGAGAATCCCGCTGGATGTTGTGTGATTCCCACAATTTTTTCAGTTGTAAACGCCGATTGGAATTCAGCCATTTTCTGATGACGAACCAAACTCATTCCCACCCAGTTCATCAAACTACTCTTTCCTTGTAACCGATTTTCGCTTGGTAATACTTTAGTTTGAACATCAGCCACTTTCAGCCACTCTTTAAATGTTGCTTCTTGATTGTTATATGACCCCACAAGATAAAGCTTTTGTTCTGCTCGAGTCAACGCTACATACAATTTGCGCATCTCTTCTGAGAGTAATTTTTTTAATTTTGCCTGCTTGATTGCTAAAAACGGCAATGTCTCATAAAGCATCCGACCTGTTTGATCCAAATAACGAATCCCAACACCAAGTCGGTCGTCAAAGATATACCGTTCATTCAGATCGCCAAGGTTGAACTCTTTTGTCATATCTAAAATGAAAACAACTGGGAATTCCAATCCTTTACTAGCGTGGATCGTCATAACACGAACAGCATTTTCTTCGCTCAAAATAACAGGTTCTGCTAAGTCCTTATCTTTTTCCTGCATTTTTTCAATAAACCGAACAAATTGAAATAGGCCACGGAAACTGGTTTGTTCATAACTAGCGGCTCGATCGATCAATGCAAATAAATTCGCCTGTCTTTGTTTCCCCGCTGGCATACCGCCTACGTAATCTAAATAAGCCGTATCTTGATAAATTTGCCAGATTAAAGTTGCTAATTGATTTCTTCGTGCCATTTCGCGCCATTGTTCAAGTTGAGCTGCAAATGCCTGTGTTTTTTCTTTCAATGCCAATTGAGCTGACTCTTTCGCCTCAATTTGATTAAAGGTCAGGAACGCTTCATAATAAGAACTTTTTTTAGCAGCTAACCGAAGCGTTACTAATTCATTTTCTTTTAATCCTACAATTGGCGAACGCAACACCGCGGCCAAGGGGATATCTTGATAGGGATTGTCAATAATTTGCAAAAGAGCCACCATTGTCTGAATTTCGGTTGCTTGAAAATAATTTTGGGCATCGTTTACTTGGATTGGGATACCTGCTAATTTAAATATCTCTAAAATCGTCAAATTATTTTTCTTAGTTGGCGTCAACAATACAATATCCTTATAAGTCAATGGTCGATTTTCTTTTGTTGTTTTGTCATAGATTAAAAAGTTTTTATCGATCAATTCTCTGATTTTCAGCGCTGTCATATGCAATTCGCCTTCTGTTTTATCTTCCAAAATCAGCTGAGAATCGTCCAGTCCGAGTACTTCCTCCACACGTTCTGATTTTTTTTCATAGATCAACAGTTCGGTATCATAATTTTCTGCTTCTGCAAACTGATCAAAACCACGAACGAGTTGAGCTGCTTCATCATAAGCGATTTGTCCGACACGTTCATCCATCAATTGTTCAAAAACTAAATTGGTAAAATCTAATACATTCCTTCTAGAGCGGAAATTCTCGGTTAAAACGATTCGTTTTCCCTCTTTATTTGCTCCATATTGATTGTATTTTTCGATAAATAAGGTTGGGTCAGCTAAACGAAATGAATAGATCGACTGCTTAACATCACCAACCATAAACAAGTTTCCTTCAGAAGCCGTTGGTCTTCTTAACCAATACAGAATCGTTTCTTGTAATCGATTAATGTCTTGATATTCATCAACTAATACTTCATCAAACTTCTCACGATAATAGTTTGATGCTTCTGTTGGGAGCCACTCACCTACCTCTTTTTTTGCTAATATATTCAGGGTGAAATGTTCCAAATCATTGAAATCAACTAACCCTTTTTTTAGTTTCTGTTGGCTATAAGTATCAATGAAAGCTTTTCCAACTCGCGCCATTTCCTCAACTAGTGGTTGAGAACGGTCTAAAATTTCTTTCATTTCCTCTGGTGATAAAGTGAATAGGTTCTCTAAAATAGCATTGATTGCTTTTTTATTTTGTTCTCGTAAGTTTTTGGCTTGTGCGGCAGTTTCTTTTAATTCTTCTACTCGCACTGTTGGATAACGTTCAAATGTGATTGTTTTTGAAACGTCAAAGCCTGATTCTAGATCATTATCTGCTAACTGGCTACTGAATGTTTCCACAAATTCTTTTTCATTTCTAGCAAGATTTGCAATTTTTTCTAGCTTTTCTTCTCCTTCAGT
>DWQL01001659.1:0-11013 GCA_018231265.1 Noctuana haematospila
AAGTCAGTCAAATGAGATACTTTTATTGAGCTGTCAAAATGCACGAGTTTTGACAGTTTAGAAAAACACGATCGAGCTGACTATGACGCCATACATTGCCAACCTCGTACAGTACAAAGTTGCATCTCAATAAGAAAACGAGCAATGAACACGGTCCGCTTTTAGTTCTCCCCGCAATCGCTAGGGGCGCTGCTAGTAGATGTGTGGGCGAAACCGAAACCAAATCTAGTTTACAGTAAACTGTCAAAACTCGTGCTAGGCCCTCTGTACACATTGTGACGTCACAGTTTCATGAGTCAGTCGACAGATTTTTACATACAGACCATTCCAAGAGATACTTGCATTGAATATTTCTTTTAACTAAGTGCCGTTCACGAATTTCTCGTAACAAAATCATTCTCGAATAGAAAGTTCAAGCGGTTTTTTCTCATTAAACTAGAACTTAATGTAAGAATAATTATCAACTTGAAAACTGATATCCAGTTCATTGTGTTAAAACACCCGACAGACTCAGATATATAAAGATATATGTAAATAGGGTTTTATGTACATAGTATTTATATACTGTTTTATACTGTATTTGAGTGCCTATTTGTCTATTTTAAACGATTAGTTGTTCCCAAACTAAAATAATAGTTTAAGAATGGTTTTGGTACGAAATCATTCACTCACTCATTCAAACGATTCCCGGTTAGTTACAATTAACTTCTATTTAGATTAAAAGTTCAGGAACAGTAGCCCTATAACGAATAATAAAGAACTACGTTAAGTAATCGAGTTGCGAACCTAATGGCACTTTATCCATACGATGTTTAGTTCCCGATACGCCCGATACGGGGCGCTGTTCAAAATCTCATACAAAATTTAACTTTTACTACTCGATGACGGATTTGTAAAATGTTCGTGATAGGACTGTTGAAAGTATTTTAAGTATCCGAGTATCCTTTAACAAGAAATAAATAGAAAATGAAATAAAATCCGTAAATAAAAATAAACTTTAAAACAACAGCCGTAAGGTACGAGATCGCTTGAACTACCCATTCGTCGCATCGGATATGTCTTAATTGGTTCTATTATTACAATAATTGCATAGTAGCTATGTTGTAAATAAATTTGTGTGAGTGTGTGTTTGTTTGTTCGTGTTTAACGTCTAGGGTTTCGTTCGGGGTACGTGCGCCGCGGGTGATTCATAACTGGAAAAATAATGGGTTCTTTTTTATTTTACTTTTTTTTTAATTTTAAACAATAAGGTGTTAATGTCGTATGTCTTACCCGGGGGCATCATTCCTGGGGACCGGCGACTCCACGTGTTGGGGGTCACCTGAAAATAAAATCAATACAATACATGTATCCTACTAATATTATAAACGCGAAAGTTTGTAAGTATGCATGGATGGATGTTTGTTGCTCGTTCACGTAAACACTACTGAATGGATTCTAATGAAACTTCACAACAACATAGCTTATACATCAAAATAACACATGGCCTACAATTTATAAAGATATTGTGTGAATTACCCGAAATACTAATCCTGCGCAGACGAAGTCGCGGGCACCAGCTAGTATAATTATATAATATATTGGGTGTTTCTAAAAGGCCTCCGACAAGGTTTAATGAGTGTTGTCTATCGATAAAAACCGGGGACCGACGGCTTGACGTGCCCTCCGAAGCACGGAAGCGCGCATAAAATTTGCCACTAGCTTGCTTAACAATGTGATCACTTGCGATCCATACTGCCAGCGGGGCTATGCGCGCTTGAAGTACTTACAAGCATTAAAAGTTATAATGTGTGTAGCGTATATATTAAAATTTTAATCACAATGTGAACACCAGATATATCTGAGAACACTTCTGTGCCAAGGTTTGGGGAGTGAAACAGGTAAATAATTATGTAGCACTTAGTCATTCAAGAAGGTTATAATTATGTTATAGATAAAGGAATGACATGAAGCAAATAACAAGCTACAAAAAAAACTTCGCTGTTTAACAAAAATTATTGCACAGATGATGGTAAGAAACAACTAACAAATTTTTTTTATTTAACATTAATATGCATGTTTAGTAGATGGTGGTAGATTGTGAAATTCACAGCTGCCCTCATAGCCCGCTGTTGAGCAAGTCTCTTGTTAAGAACTTGTTTCGGTTGGGGAGAGTGTATGCCGGATACACTATATTAGAGGCGACTATCTCAGTCCTCATGAGTAGCAACTTCTCCAAGTATGATCTCAGATCGGACTTCTCTTCTGTTTGAGGTAGGATGTGGATGAATATTAGTTGACTATTTAATACAGTGACAATCAGGTTACCTGCATCGATAGCTACTCATAAACGATTAAATAGGTATATTGATAATTCTAAGATTACCTGTTGAGCTTGTTTCGAAGGGTTGTAAACCTCTAAGTTTCTTTGGCATGTTGAGCCAATGAGAACATTATCGAAGATCACTTGTGGAGGGCGAGAAAACGGCGCAAGGACAAGGCGGGGACATTCCTCCTTCGGTGATTCGTTTTGCACCACCTGGGCCCTACGAGCTCTTCGTATATGCTCTGGAGTATTATCGATCTAAAAAAGTCATTAACTCAATACCACTCACTCACCACACCATGTATTGTATTGTACCACTCATTTTAAAATATTCAACACAAATGAAACCAAATGGTTTATTTACTTACTTCAAAATACATTGTACTGTGTTTTATTTTAACACATCAATCATACATACTACAAAAATATGCCACATTATTTTTAATTATTCAAACTATAGTACAATACGTTCCTCAGATTCTGAAAGGTATTGAATAAATTGAATTGTAATATAATCTTTACTTTGTAGCGGTCTAAAATATTAGAAATTCATTAAATTCAAACATTTCAAACACAAACGGCAACGCAAAGAGCAACCGTCGTTCCGCAATTTGAAATATGGCACCACAGACTATATAGAATGTGTATGGCACTATGGGTGGCAGCACAGCTGGCACAGCATATCACAGCATGAGCATAGACAGAGCCACAGACACGGACAGTCACAGACTAAACTAAACTACAGATTAGGGCGAGGGACACTTTGTATGTTTTCTCATAATAATATGCGGTATTGATCAGTTTAGGCTAATATTTTTGTATCACTTTAATATAACGCGGCGCCGGGCATCCAAGAAAAGTGGGATAATAGATGGCTGGATACACATAATGAGTAACAGTTGGACACTATAATAAATTGATACCTACTTAGTCTGTGACGGTCCACTCCATTCCATGATTGATGTCATTTAAACTGATGTCATACCTATCATGTCATCCAATCCAATTTCATTCGTTTTGATTTGACACTTCACTTGCGTTTCTGTCTGTCAGTTTAGGCTTTAGTAGTAGTGAGTTCTGAGAATTTTTCTGGTTCTCTTCTGCTCATAACATCTGTGATCGCTGTTTGTTCCTGGTGGGTTTTTCCTGCAACTCCAACAAGTCGTTCGTGCTTCAGGGTACATATCATTGTAGTTAAAGATTTTGATTGATTAAAACTATGGCCGATTCCGTAGCGAACGACAATACTACTTGCGTAGTTTGTTTCAAGAACGTGTTGTATTACTCTATTGGAGAGTGTGACCACCCCGTATGTTTCGAGTGTTCGACTCGAATGCGAGTGCTGTGTCTGCAGAACGAGTGCCCGATATGTAGGCAAGACCTCTCAAGGGTGAGTTGATGGTTTTATCTTTATTACTGTAACGTTAGGAAAAGATACCTACTTGTACTCATTGGTTGACCATAATTATTTCCCATAATTAGAGATGTAACTGTATCATTCACTTGTATTTTTTGTATTTTAGTCTCAAGTTTCAGTCTGTCCAATAATTTCATAATTACAATAATCATTATTCAGTATCAGCAATATCTTTGATTCCTAAACTAAATACTGATACATGCATCAAAAAAATGTTCAGATATATTAAAAATCGTGGTAAAGAATCATACCTACCAATTAACTAATGATATTCTGCCAGTGCAGCACCATAAACTTCATATAAACTTTCTAAGATACATGATACAGATAATGAAATAAGTGTGTTGATACCCCTGAGGACTGGAGCAAACCTCACATTTACTCAATGCATTAATGCTGAGTTAATTTTAATCCATGAGTGTTATTATGTGTATTAAAAAACAAATTATGGTTTGTGTTTAAACTAGTTTCTTATTATTGTGCAATCATTGTTCAATCATACAGATGAAAATGAATGATAAAGTTACCTACCTATAACATTTAATACTTTAGTCAAACTTGCATAAACAATTTGTATGTTATGATAGAGAGAGAAATTAGAACAAATAATCTTATAATGAAATTAAAGAAATGAAAAATACTAGCCTTATTTGTACAGCTAAAAGATTTGGGTTCAACTGTTAATTTAAGTACAACAGTTTTTTTTCTTATGACATTTGCTTACATCTTAAATGAGTATTTACACAAATGCCCAGGTCAACTAATGTTAAGTGGACACTGCATCCTACTATTTTTTTTTTATGAAGGATGTGCTGGTTCTTTCCAACGCAATCAGTACAAGTTCTACCACATATATTTAGAATAAATCGTTTTAATATTGTGCGTTATTAATGTTTTTATTATCCGATTTACAGGTAGTGTTTACGGATACAGTTCAACCATACAAAGATCTTCGTAACAAAGTTTTCTCGGACCGTCTCTTTGAGAGACAGTTTAAAATAGGATTTTGCAGTGAATTAATAAAGAATGCCTATGAAACTCTGCTTGAGAACTGTTGCAAGATTTGTAATAAAATCCCTCCATTCCGGACATTTACCATGCTCAGTGATCATATGCGGAAAGTCCATGAAAGATATTACTGTGACCTTTGTGTGAAGCACTTAAAGGTATGTAACCCAGTGTATACTTGTATAAACCACTACTGAAACAGCTAATAAAATAATGAATGAAAAAATACATCTGATATTAAATTGCCTAAAAGTTTGTGGCTTTCGCTTTAGAAATGAGTTTAATTATATTGTAGCATCCGACTAAAACAAATTATTAATTGATTTATTAAATAAATTCAATGGCACACAGCAATTCCTAAGTCCTTACATACAGGGTGGCAGAGACAGCCTTACTATTGCTCAAACCAGAAAACCATTTCAAAAAATTCCTTCGGCATTTGACTCGGAATCATGGTTGACGCTATGATTTCTGGGATTGGCGGGCTGTCCCTGCCACCCTGTATATTATGTAATTTTATTAAAATTTTCACTATTACAATAAAAAATAAATGATTATCTAATGATATAATATTCTAATTACTAATTAGGTTGCTGATAAAAAATGTTACGTAATATAATTAACATAAATTAATTTGTTTGTCATTTATTTGTATAGTAACATCATTAACCATTCTAGTTTAAAGCAAAGTACTTAAAAAATTATGAGGTCATAATATGATTTGAAGTGGCCACTGAGAGTTGAATAATGGATGGATGCATTGCAATTTACTTTCAATTACAAGTATGATTAAAGTCCTATATGTCATACATATTCTATTTAATTGTACTTCTGACTCTGTTAGCAACTGCTTTTTAACAAAAAAATAATGAATATTTCTAATGTTCAAAACAAATATATTTCTACCCATTGTAATGTGGTATTCTAAATTCAACTTTTTCTACAATTTTTAGATTCAGAACTATGAACTATAACATTACAATGATATACTCATAGTGTAATCTAAGAGATTTCAGATGTATCATTGTATAAAAACATTTTTAAATATTTTAGATTTTTACTAGCGAAAGAAAGTGCTATACGCGACAGGAGCTCGCGCACCATCGGCGGAAAGGTGACCTCGATGACACATCCCACAGGTAATATTTAAATAGACATCCATTGCATGTGTTGAGAAAAAAATTACATTGAAATTATTATAAAACATTACATCAAATTAGTATCTTATCATAGATTAAATAAATACATTATCTTTATAGTACCTATAATAAAAGCGGCATGAACATGATTTACAATTTACATTTAATTAATAAGAATTTAATAATTAAATGTACTTTACATTTAATTAATAAGAATTTAATAATTAAATGTAAACTAGTCACATGGTAACTAGTTAAATGTTAGTCAGTCTGTTAGTTTTTTTAAATTCACTCTCTCACTCTCTACTCTACTGACTCACTCTACTCTATCACTTACTAAAGTTCATTCTTTCGTTCATTTCTCATTTCAAGCATGTAGTTTGGTAGCTATAGATTTTTGTGTATGTTCTATGTGTACTTTGATTTAAGTAAATACCTTTTAACTTTTTTGTATTTTTATATCTATATGTAAGTTACTTTAAGTTTTTTAATTTAGGTGTATATATATTTTTTAATTATTTTTATTTGTTCAATAAATGATGAATGTAAAATATTTAACTTGGTATCATTATATTAATTTGAGGCAGTCATAATACACAGGGGTCACCCACTATGCGAGTTTTGCGAGGAGCGATTCATGGATGCTGATGAATTGTATCGTCACTTGCGCAAGGAGCATTTGTATTGCCATCTATGTGACGCGGATGGCCGCAACTTGTACTACGCGACGCACTCTGCGTTAGCTCACCACTTCAGAACAGACCACTATCTGTGTGAAGAGGGAGAATGCGATGGCCAGCATCTCACTGCGGTGTTTAGAAGTGAAATTGACCTAAAAGGTACAGTATGGCTACTCATTTATTTTTTCAGTAGCATGCAATCATCCAACCACCAAATTTTATATTGAATCATACAAATATACGTTGATAGTGAAGTGGATTAAGACGGAGCTCTTACATCAATTGTATTTACTATATCACTTTTATCAAACATTTATATTGTATAGTAAAGTATTATGTAAACAATGCAGTTTACTGTACAATAGTTAATGTATAACACCTAAATCAACAACAGTGTTTGTTGAATATGCTTATCTGTAAAAGCTTCATTGACTGCAAACTATTTATTGGCTGGGGAAATTTGAAACAAACGAATTTTTCAACAAATTTTAACTATAGAACTGCCTAGTATGCACGTAGGTGCTAGTCATCGCCTGAAGTATGCTAGTAGCACGACGGGAGAGGAATAAGGACAAACGGTACGTCAAGTCTAGTCAATTGCACTCTCCCCCTCACGGTCATATACCTCAGGCGGTGACTAGCACTTGCGCGCACACAGTGAGTTTCCTCATTATAATTTTTATTTCAATATAAATTTTATTTGTTTCAAATGATATTTTAATTATTTATTGCACAGCTCATAAAGCCACCGTGCATGGACGTGGTATGCCTCGGGGCGCCGCTCGACAGGCGCGAACACTAGAGTTGCAATTTAACATAACACCCCATCCAGTTGTGCAGAGAGCGCCACGGTAAGCAATCAATATTCAATTTTATGTTTTGTGAGTATTGCCCTATAAACCAAGAAACGTTACAAAAACATATGTAATTATTATAAATACGCAAATTTATATATATTTTAAATATATATAATTATATTAAAATCTTGTTGCAACCTTATAAGGATAGAATATTGACTTAATGCCATATTAATATTAAGCATGTTTGGTTTGTATTTTTTTTGTATACATTACATGAGACTTCTTTCAGGCGAATCCTTCGAATGTCTTTAATTGTATGAATGCAGGGAGCGCGGTCATGCCAGTGCAGAGGCGCCTCCGCCTGCGCCGGCCCCCGCCGCGGCCGCCGCGCCCGACATCGACACGCGCAGCGTCGCGCACTTCCCGCGCCTGTCCGCCGCGCCGCCCGCGCCCTCGCCGCTGCTGCCCACGCCTTCGCGACACGCATATAAGGGTAACCATTATTATACTCTATCCATGCCTGTACCGAAGTTACATATTTTATTTGTATGCGTTATTGGCATAGGGTATTTTATTTTCACATTATTAGTAGGTACATGTCTATAGACTAACCACTTAACATCAGCATGCTCATTTGCTACTTTTTTTATGTATAAAATTAATGTAAGACGTATAACGAGAGCTCTCCAGTACATTTTAAGAGTTAATAAAGAATAGGGCCGTAACAGTTTGTTGTTGAGGATGGTGGTTTATTTCCTCAGGTGGTGACGGCCTGATGCGCAACGACAAGAACTTCCCGACGTTGGGCGGCGCCGGACCCTCGCGGCCCCCGCCCCCGCGCCCCTCTGCACCCGTCGCTGCCACTGTCTTACGTAATTGTACGTATTACCTTAAAACGTATAAAGACAACAAACGAGCAAATGAATGATAAAGACTAATAGCGACTCTTCGTGCAATATCTTTTATACTAGCAAGTTATCAGGGGCAAGTAACAAAGGCGCTAAGCAAGCCTCCCGTCAGGGCGGTCGTACCCTTAGGGTCAGTTTACACCGAGACGCAAACCGACGCAGTTTAAAATGACAATTAAATATTATTAATTACCAATCTAAAAGGTAAATTACAAAATTGTAGTCCTTTCATATTTTCCTTTCAGCAAAACCCAGCGTATCAATCCAGCTTCACAGTCAGCCGGCTAGTGCCAGCAACTTCCGCCTGACGCAGACCAGCGGCAACCGTATATCCATCCCGCCCAAGAAGGCGCCCCTCAGCGACGACGACTTCCCCTCGCTGGGTATTGCCAAGGATGACCATCCCAGCATTGGGGCCGGAACTGTCCAGCCTCCTAAGGTTTATATAAAAAATCCATACTTAATATTACAATTGAGAAAGTAATTATGTACATTTATCTGTTGCGTTCACGCTTAAGTTGTTGGACAAAATTTTAGTAGATAGATATGTAAGACATTGGAAATAGATGTAAGATACTTTGGTTGAGAATTTTTGTGGTGAAACAAGCCATTTCTACGCAGATGATGTCGTAGGCAAATACTAGTCTTTTATAAACTTCTTTTTGTAGTGATTGTTGTATGTCTGTGCGGAAACTCTGCTTTTCAAAATTTCTAGTAGTTCAAAACTTTACTATTATATAAAATAGTGGTTGTTAAAATTTAGTTTTTTGAATTTTAGGTAACCTTGATTAATAGCGATGAAATGCGTTCAATCAAGAGTACTCAGTCTAGTTCTCAGCCGAAGAAGGCTCAACTGAAGTCAGAAGCTTTTCCGGCACTCACTTCTTCTACTGCTCCGTCCACACCGCCACAATGGATCACCGTGTCCAAATCTAAAGAGAAAAGTAAACCCAAAGTCGAGCCGGCGCCACCTCCTTCTCGCCAGCCGACATTAAAATCTTCATCTGATTTTCCAACGCTGCCTATAAATAGTAAATCTAAGTCCAAAAAATCTCAAGCCCAGCCTCAAACTCAACCTCAACCTCAGCCTCAACCACAACTGCCACAACATAATGCTCATGTTCAGAACGATACCACCAAGGCGAATAAAAAAGATAAGAAGAAGCAAAATAATAATTTAAAAAAGGATCTCTTCGAAGATTTCTCAGAGGTTAACGGATTCGAAGATAAAAAAATCGGCAAGGAATACCTAGCGGCCAGCGTCTATAACAACAATACCAGCACCGAAACCGACAAAAAGATCAAGACCATAACGGAAATCCCGCAGACCTCCCTCGACAACAGCACCGCAAACAAAAACGCAGGGCACGGCGACTTCAAACTGGCAGCGAGGGAATACCCGCCGTTGAATCCGAAGGCGAAAAACTCGACGTACGCGGTGAAGAGCGTCCCGAACGGCGGCACGCCCCCTGGCTTCAAGCCGCGTCCGCCCTGCAACGGGATGACGTTCACCAACTCGGCCGGACAGACGTTCCCCGCGCCCCTGCACACCTACATCCCGCCGCCGAACTTCGAGGCGCGGAACAGGGAGCTCGTGCGCACGTTCGCGGTGGCGCTGGGCGGGGCCGAGGCCATGGACGAGTTCAAGGTGGCGTCGCGATCGTTCCGCGACAGCGCGATCAGCGCGGACGAGTTCTACCGGCACTGCGCGCGGGCGCTGGGGCCGCGACTTGACGCGCTGTTCCCGGAGCTGGTGGCGCTGCTGCCCGACATCGGCAAGCAGCAGGAGCTGGTGGTGGGGCGCGAGGAGGCGGCGCGGCTGGCCGTGTGCGACACGTGCGGCCAGCTGCTGGCGTCCGCCGACCGCCGCACGCACGAAGCCGACCACTGGCCACCGCTCAGCGCGCGCTAGCCACCCCCAGGCCTCGTCCCTTACTTTGGCCCGCCGCTAATCAAGCGGAAAGCTACTGATCCTCTCCCACGTCCTTTGTTACTATTAATAAAATCAATTTTGTCATCTACGAAGGGATAGTCCTATAAACCATGTATATGCAGCTTAGTGTCCATCCGTTATTAGGGAGAATGGATACTATCACTAAATTACTGACATCAATAAAGTCCAGTTAAAAGCTCATGTCAAGTCATGTAATTAGGTATAAACTAAAAACATAATGGCATTTCGCAAGGCATAGTAAAAATCTCGAAATATTTTAGTACTATAATTATTAGCCAGTGGGAGAGTAGTTCAGCCGTTTTCCGCGTGGTCTGCGTTGACCCTATGACGCTTCTCGCTAGCGCACCCTTAGCGCCCGTGTAACTCCCAGATCAAATTGTGTTCAGATTCGCATAAAAAATGCTCTCAAGACTTAGTAAACCAGAGGCTGACGCTTGTGACTTAACGAATCATACAGGAACATTTTATTAATTTGAGAATGATTGCTCTCATTTAATACCTGCTTTGGGTAAATTTATATTTCTATTCGTACATGTGATTATTAATTTATTTTTAATTTGTATAGTTTACTAGCCGCCACAGTGACATGAACCTCATAAATATACTAAAACACTTTTGGGCATATAAACACAATAGATTATTCTATATAACTGTGAATTCATGTTCGAAGGAAGGGACTATGATATCATCAAATTAACTCGTTTGAAATATTAATAAATATTATTAAATACTAGCTGACCCCGCGAACTTCGTACCGCATATAACATAAAAAACTAAGGGGTGGACCACCCTTAACATTTAG
>DWQL01001660.1:0-11012 GCA_018231265.1 Noctuana haematospila
ATTATGTGACCACCTATGTACCTATTCAATATTTTATACTTTTTATACCTAGTTACTTTACACAACATTTTTAGTTCGAAAATCTAAATTGTGAAAACAAACTAAAAACAAACGAAAATAAAAACAGTGCAACGGCTGTCTTTATTAGATTGACCACCCATAAAAAACAGCTTTGCTGTAAAATATCGCGCCAAGTACCTACCTACTACATAATACATTCAAACTATTGTTACAAATATTGGAAAATTTAAATAGAAGCAACAAAAAATGATAAAACCAAAATTCCATATCGAAATAAAGTCTCTCATTTTTTTAAGGGGATAGAATAGATATTTATATGAATATTCCAAATTATTTCTTTATCCATAATTAGAATTCTTTTCGAATTAGCATTCCTTTTCTACATACGATCTTGCCTAGCCTTAAGCAAAATCCTTATAGGGATTAAACCCGCAATTTGTGACGTCTGATTCGTTGCGTGCGCGAAATTACTGCCATCAAATTGACGTAAATTATTTATTTATTCGTTGAATCTTTAGCTGCGGTACATTGTGAAAACACGTTGGTATTTCATAACATTTTCAATTTATCTCCTTTATACTCGTAAGAGTTCTTTTCATATTAAATCTGTAGTCAAATGGCCACTGCATCTCATGACTTACCCACATCCCAAATAGGATAGATATAATATCTGGGGAATAAGATATCTTCTCGACCACTTAGTCCATATCTTGAAAACTTGAAAAGTACTGCACCGATTTTGATTAAACTTGCATTGCTCCCTATGGCAATTAAATTGTTAATATAAGAATATGTACCTACTTATTATAAGAGGACGTCAGTGAATTAAAAAAATATATAAAATTTTGTTTCTATTAAATAAGAATAACTGAATACAGCATCTGCATTTTTATAGCCATTGTCCATTTTCCTAACAATAGCGCAATTTGTATGTATCGGGGACTACTGTTTAATATCGATTCTCGAGGAATTCAGACGCTGGAATTTAAACATAGGTAAGTTAGAAAGAAATGTTTCCAATTACTGCAATATTAAATACATTTATTTAAACGTACCTAATGAATGATAACGTATGATTCAATTAATGTTATGGAAATTAGTAACCGTTTTAATAAATTCATACAAACAAAATCTGCAATTTTTGCTAACGACGTGATGTACCTACATGAAATACGGAGTAAAATTATTAATTTAATATATTAATTACAATTACCATTAATTCGTATCTATAATATACTTATAATTTGTTTTTTAAGAGCATAAGTCATACAACTCAAACAGTTGTACATCATTCTCGCTACAATATTACTTGACGTTAATTTTCCTGGTGGCCATTAGCCACTCTCCCACATGATCACATTGTACATTGAAAGAAAATAATTATTATTGCTAATGCACGCGCCGGAAACGATGATAAGCGGAGGGCAATTGCAGACCAAATCAACAAGTGAGGTTTCCCATCGGCTGGTGTCTGGGGTGGCGTGGGAAAGCAAGGGAAAAGCGTTCACGCAACCCCCGTTGTTTGCACGTGACCCTTCCGGCTAACACCGGCAAGGGTAGCGTTTCGGACCACCTAATTGTTCAATTCCATAAAAGGTTTGGATTGAAGTATCGATTTCGGAGATATTTTATCTACTAGGTTTTTTATTTATAGAGCATTTATTAGGAATATAAATTTATTTTATTTTACTTATGCACGACTTTTTTTTATAATTTAGATTAGTTAATTAATTTTTTCATATTACTTATTTTCAAAAGTACTATACCTATGTCGAAATAGGTATTGTACATCATGTCTAACAGATTCTGACATCATTACTTCCATAATGTACGTCATATTATTATATGTAATTGAGATAGAAAATTAATTCGCAGAAGACATGGTGGTTAGCTACATGTATACATTATACCCATTACAATCTAAGATTGCAATAACTGTTACGTGGAGTTTTAATCGTGTTGGGCAGTAACATTATCTGTTGCTTTACAAATAGATGTTTAAATTATAAAATAGGTAAGTATACGGCAAAAATAACCATCATACTATTCACACTCTTAGAGTGACGCTAATCGCAAAGTAAGTAGGTACAAGAAAGTGAGAACAAAGATTGCCCGCGAGGAAGATATCTCAGGAGCGGCTGCAAAAAAGCAAATTGAGTGTCAATGTACCAGCATCGTCGTCGGGCATTGTGGAGCTTCAAGTTCATACATTAATATTTATTAGGGAGGGAGAGAACGCGAGGGGACCGGGATCTGTTTATTATAATATCCTCATAATATAACGCGTTCGCACGATATGCGCTCGACTGATTGATAAGTTCCCTATTACGAGTTGTCGGGGAGTAGGTACCTACCTTCCAACTAACATTACACCTGAACACTACGCTACACCAAACGGAGATTAAATACAACGTTTAAATCAACAATTAGAACTGTCTCATAAACCCGCAATTATTCCCATACGAATTCACAGGAATGTTTATTTGTTCAGATTGTGTGACGTCAATTTAGGACATTAATCGTCTAATTAAATTGCCCCATGCACTGGCATTTACTGCACAAGATACGACGGATGTGCGTAATGAAAGCGGAACGAAAAAGTAAAAGAAGACCTACAGTAAATTGACAATCAGTTCTTTTCAGAAAACATTTTTATTTAAGCGACTCAAAATGCTTTAAAGCTAGTGGCGCCAAGTATCTCTTCAAACAATGGCCGTCCCTTCATAATAGATAATACCTGATAAATGGTGACACACTGTATTGTCTAAAGAATTCTAGAATCTTAAGAGACTTTTTTCGCCCAAGGCTTGACTTGCCGTGCCTTCACTTGCATTGTATGATTTTTGTAATTGTAATCTTTGGTGTTTTTGCGGTAGTTGCAAAACATCTATAGACTGAAATGTAACAGAAAAATAACTCGGGTAAGCTGGGATAAAATTTACTTAACCGTTTCCTTATTTCTTACTGCGAAGAAAGTTTTTGGCATTTTGGTGTAACCTCATTTGTGATAAAAAATATAAATCGGCGTCAGCTTACGAAAATCTTAACTGTGAAACACGAATGATAAAGTGCGCGTGGGTATGTACAATTAATGGTAACCTGCATTTATAAGATTGTCAGATTTGTGAGATTAACGACGGAAGCCGAACGATTAACACCTAGCTGCAGGGCATCTTATGGTAAATCATAATTCTTTCAAATTCACCTAATAACAAAAGTCTATTAGTATTTATTAATAAATTGTTCTACCACAAAATAACTGAGAGATAAGAAATATTCGCTCAAACGTACAATGACATTTTTTGCGGTTTTACTTCCTGAATTTGACCCATTTTTAACCGCAACGTTCAAACGGATGTTGATATCGTGTCTTGCTTATGATAAAACATCAGATGGTAAGCTTTTAGCCAAGTAGTCACACGGTGCCCATATGGTGCAGTGGTAGCGTCCGAATTTAATAGAGCGTGGTGACGTAAATGATTTGAGTTCCGGGCCAGGTTCCTTTTCCTTATTTTTCAATTAATCGATTTCAAAAACGGGAGGTTAACAATTCGATCGAGGGCCTAATCGGGTACCTAATCGCAGTCATAGAGTTTTAAAGAGATCTTGTCGTAATGTATCTAATTGTAACCTTTATCCTTATTATTTGCCTGGTGTATACCCATTAGCGAAGTACCTATAGTATTTCCTATTGATTAAATGATGGGTCAATTACTTTCTTCATATTTGGTTAATGATTCACTTAGTGCCGAATCCACAAGTTACGTTTAAAATTTCAATTTAGATATTTATTTACCTACGTTACAGTAGCTTGTCATGTTTCGCACATTGTCAAAACATTCATAAGCAAGTCATTAGCATTTCGGAGTAGATTCGGCGCTTCATGGGACCGTGACGCCGCGACATTTCACATGGCACGATCCTGTGGGAACAGTGGAAGCACCAAGCTCGCTAAGAGAAAACATTCATCACATGTTGTTGGATGAAATCACGGTTATTTTTAAGCGACGATTGTTTTTATTCGCTCGCCAATTGGGGGCAATCAAAGACACGTGTTCCGTACGAGACGTTCGCCTCGAAGTCGGCCCTGTCTATTGAGCTCGTTGAGTCCGCCGTGCTATCGTATAATTCATGCACAACTATACGCTGCCAACAGCTAAGTGTTCAATTCAATGCAAATGTTTTATAATATTCATTGTATGTTTAATCGAGAAGCTGGCATGGCATTATAGACGCTTATTTAAAATCAAGTTCAGTGTCTTAAAAACATAACAAAGCCATAATAAATCTGTGTCGTTTACATTACTTATAACAATAAATCTATGACGGAAATATTTTACGGCAATACTTGAATTAAATATTGCTATTTTAATTACGGTATAGGTAGTAGGGACCTATTAGATACGGTTGCGGTGAAATAAAAATATTATTAACACTAATTCCCATGACACTTGAGGGGCAGCCACCATTACACCACTATCATCTTTCGGCTGGCATATACGAATAGAGATATTTTATTATGTGCTCTCAAGTTCAATCATGAAGATAACGTGTCTGTTCGTCACTGAAGGGTAATCTAATGCTTGTACCATGTGTCCATTTTCGTGGGATCAACGTCGCCGTTCGTTTTGTTTTTGAACGCGTGTAGAAATCCTAACAACGTTTTTAAGTTTTTTGTCGTTGATTAATAGTAATGATTATGACCTAGTTCGTAAACAACGCTACAACTGGCAAGAGCGCTGTCGTGCTTTATTTGAATTAATATCTACTACGTAACCAACGCGAACGGCGACTTGTGCACGAGCGAATAACACTGGCTGTTCGGCTTTTAGATGTTCAGAACGATAGCAGAACTTTAAAGGCTTGCCTTGTAAATTCAAGAAAATACATGGCTTATAGTATTGGTTTGGCTTTCACTACGTATATACTACACTAGGTATTCCTGAGTTTCTACGTACCACGAAATAGCCTAGAAACATTACGTTTACATCGTTTTTACAGCACGGCCTTATCAAACCCCCTCTAAGGCTTAGAGGGTTTGATAGACTGTTCCAGATATAGCTTAGAGTGTAAGCGATGTCTAAACAGTCTAAGTGGCATTTACCTATGAATTGAGCGTTTGGTTTGGTACACGAAGGCATAAATTGTTCGATTTCATTAGAACATGCGTTTCTTTGGAAGAAACAGTCTAATTAACGTAGTGGCGTATGTAGGTCGGCAATGGCGGCATTGTATAGCAGGTCAGATGAAGGCGTTCATTGTATGTACTTGTTTATTTTTTCAATTCGTTCCCGGAGACGTCTAGAGTACGTACGTAGTGTTACTAATGGTAGTAAGCAAAGTGTGGAAATCCGGATATCGATATAGACAAATGAGAAAATCTATAGGTAAGGTAGGTACTTTCTAACTAGCGTAAAATTAGAACACTGTTTATTGAAACTGTACACACATAAGTAAAATAAAATTCTTACAAAAATTACATCATCATAAATTAATTATGGAAATAGTCTAACATGCATGTTTTAGTGCTAACTTAAAACGAGTACAAATGATTGATCGTATCAAGAATTTGAATATGACGTTAATAATATAAGCTATACGAGTATAATATGTGGATGTGAAATTATCTTTATGGGAGCCAAAATCCTGGCAACACTACTATCCGGCGCTAATTACTATGCTACGATAAACTGAACGCAAGCGAAGCAATTCCGGTGTAATTAATACTTACCTATGGCTCCATCTGTTGAATTGAACCTCCAAATAAAAGAACGAATCAACTCTTTTATTTATTTGATGGCTACCATTCTCGAGCGTTTGTTAACTGACCAACTAAATGCAGGTTTGGGACGTCAGTAGTGACATCCTACAATTAGTGACCGACATGACGTACGTAAACACTCTTGCATATACTCGTACGTACTTATCTACAGTACAGACCATGAATGTATACAACTTTTTGTTTAGAAAATACAAAATAAAGTACATATTAAATACAAAATATAAATTAAATTAATTTTTTTAAAATAATAATACCTAGTTAGTCAGTCATTTTAATAATAATAATATCATGTTATTGTCATGTTGCCAAACCAAAATTCTACTGAGGTGGTAGGTAGGAATCGATACTTACATGAATTCCTAAATACAAATCTAAAGATTTAAAAAATTTAATGGTAATTTACCGCGAAACATATTAGAAATAAAAACTTAGGATTAGCGGTTTCGCCAAAAATGCCAGAATTTGGGATGAGAATTCTTTGAATAATGCATAAAGGAGTTTCGAAGCGTTATTAGAGGATGCGAGCGCGGGCCGTCGCCGCACGAGCTGCATTTTAATGCGTCTCAATCCTCCCAGCACGCATTAAATTATAATATTTCATCTGACGACCTTTTCGATGGATTCAAATCATATATTTGTATTTTACGCTCAAACTATGGCCCTTCCGGAACCATGCTGAGAATATACGATGTTGGCGCCTTATTGATTTCTACGAATTACGTTAAACTCAGTACTGTATAATTTTATTAAACTTATTAATTAAATTTGAGTAAAAGTTAATTTGATCGCCTGCTACACTGGAAACTTAATGAAAGTTTATTCTATAGAAGCTGATCGCGTCTGGTTGATTAGTCGGTAAAGAAATAATCAAAACTTTAAAGTTTCGACGCTTGTGCGACGAGAAAATCAGGTAGGTTGGTAATTTAATCCATTTGCGAGCGATTAATATTTATTAAAATATGACGTTGCATGGCTAATGAGGCGGCACGGGCCTCGTTGTAACCCGACCCAGTGCATGCGATGGGCGTCTGTCCGGTCTTGTACGCTGCATTCATCCATCATGCTCTCCGAGTAAGCTGAAACCGATTGCTCATCAGACTTCATTGAACAAATATTGGAAGTACTTATACTAGATTGCTATTGCATTACTAACCACACATCACACATACATAAGTCGTTGCGTTGCGTTGCACATCATGCTCATTTAAGGAGATTGTCCACATTTAACGCGTATATTTTTCGACATCGCTCGAGGGCTACTTATAAAAGCCCTTTGCATCCACTACCATTTGCCATCGTTGGCTATCTGGACGCACGTAAAAAAGGAGTGAGCGGGGACGACCGATTATAATGTAAAAAAGGTTCGCGGTCGTTCCATAACCGATTGCAAATGGCAACCGCCCGAGGCCTCGCTGCGCCATTTATAGCCCTTCGCAATCTCGACTGCTAAAAAATAAGCATGCAATGATTTCTTCGGTTATTCGTTCCTTATCTATACACTGCAGAGGATCAGGAAAGGAAATGAAATTCTAAGGAGCAGTGAATTTTGACTAACAAAAAGTGGGTGCGCGTCGCGGTCCCTTTCAAAATGCCTACGCGTAACATGCGATTGTTTTTATTTTATATCGGTATCCTTTCGGAGCCGATAAAAGGACTGCCTTTGATCATGTATCTCGAATTAAGATAAATGACAGGTGGCTTAATTGTTGTCACTTATTTAATGAACGTACGGTACGTAACACCTATAGGTATAGGTACATAATATTTATTACCTATAGTAGTACGTAGCTCATTTAATAAATTTAGGATCTTTAAATTTATTAAATGAAGTATGATATTATGGCTTCTGAAAAACTCTTATCATTCCAAAAATCCTGATAATAAACCATAAAGCGGGAAGAAAGATCAAGAATATAACCCGAACAAAGGCTGCTATAAATGAGTCTGAGCCTCTGGGGTCTCATATTACTACAACTCGTTTTGTATACTCATGACAAGAGGTCCATAACTAAGGCGACACAACAATAGCCGCCCGTGGCTTTAAGCTAACTTCGAGCTTTAAAGATTTTGTTCGATAAAGGCTAAATTGGCTGCAATGCGCTTAATAAGGTGTCTTACCTCAGACTACTACAGCGGTGACAGTGGCAAAATATCCTGAATGTCAGTAATCTGTTTTATCTTGAAATTGTATCACATACTCCTCGCTGATAGTTAACATCTACCTTGATATACCTACGTAGGTGGTGTTGCAACTGTTGTCAACACACTCTCTACTAGGTAATCCTGTTATAATTACAATAGGTTTATATTAAACCTACGCAATTTTGGTCTGCACATTCAAATAATTCGTTAGTCTCAGATTTGTCAGATCAGTCATTTCAGTGGATTAAATTTAAAATCTTGCCCTTACATGTAGTTAACGTACTAAGTTAAAATACGATTGAAGTGTTTACTAATGTAAAGTCGTTTCTGTGAAGACGATAATCTAATAATGTCGTTATCGATCTAAAATCAATGTCGTTGTACTGACTGTTTCCTTTTAGACTGATTTTATCAGCTTCCGACCACGCGGCTAGACTTCCTTTTAGCTAAATAATTGGTTAAATAGCTTAATTCCGCTCGACAACGCCAGACTCTCGCACGTAGGTGTAACTATATACTGCAACACGCGAATCGAAATTCGATACAGCTTCACCGCGGCGCAATCACTTTTGACACTGTTTAATTAAATGAAGAACATGATGCATTCGGCCTTGCAATACTAATGTGTCGCTGCAAACAAGAATCAAATATTTGATTATAATTAAAATGTACTTTACTGCTGTAATGCACTTTACCCGTGATATACCTAACTTATTTACGTAACGTACATACCTAACTTCTAAAAATAAGGGCTCTAAAAGCTTTCTTTCGCACTCTCCTATTATGTTGTTTTAGCACAGAATAGATAAAAGTAACTACTATTGTATTTAAGGTTTAGTGCCTATAGGAATAGAATTCTAAAGAAAAAAACTACATAGGTATACAGAGAAAATGCAATCACTACCTGTACCTCCTATACTAAACCTCTCTCAATAAGTCTGTCTTACAGTTACGATAAAACTTTGTACCTGATACTTAGTAATAACTAATAAACATAAATTAGGTCGACGGTTAGCTTGTAAATATAAGCAACGAATACATTAAGTTAATATCTGGCTTAACAGAAATGTAGCAACTACTGCAATTAACATTTATTTATGTTACTGGATTAGTTAGGTTAGGTACTATGCTCAAAGTAGGTGCAATTTACAATTATGACAATCGTTGATAAGGCGTAAATGCTATTAAGTACATCTTTTTCGAGACAGACTTTTGCTTTAAGATTGTAGAAAGAAAGATTAATCAGGAATTAAGGATCCTAATAACATGTCATAACAACTTACACGACGTACAAAATAACCATACATATTAAACAATAGTATCTACATCTTCGACCGCTTAAAGAGTTTTGATCCATAGAAAAGAATTCACGTAGCAGTAACATGAAGACGTGCTTTAAAAAGCACGGCTTGCGTCGCCGTGTCTGCCGCCGTGCTGATGCCGCCTCATAACACCCTCAACATGCATCTCAAACACGTTTCAAAGCGCAAGTTCTTTGGATTTATATTACTGGTACGCTAAGCGGCTTAGTCCACAATTAGGAGCGATCGGTCAGGCTTTTCACACCTCTGTATTTGAGCGTGATTTAGCGTTCACGCCTGGTGTATGCCTACCCCTAAGTTCGCGCCTCGCCTGTACATATCATTGCTACATTATGTAAAGGATACCTTATGTGTAAAAGTGTTACCATCCTATGTTTCTCAAACTTGGTTACCCTTTTCTTTTGGCGTAAAACATTAACTACATAACGTTTTTAATAAATAAATTCAAAGGATAAATAATAAAATATTTTGGTGATGTAACTTGTGAGTCTCATCTCATATCACTTATAAGGAAATTTTTAAAAGTGATTATAAGAGAAATGTTTTCACCTCAAAAAATTATATATGTGCGCTGCTTTCAGTAAAAGGTAATTAATACGAGTGTATGTATACAATTATTTATTCATACTTGGTGAAAAGTGACCTTATGCAAGTCATCAATCAAGACATCAATCAATCGTCGCCACAATCACAACTCGTTCGGCTGCGTGACTCGATCTTGTGAATAGCTATATATCGTTGCTGAGACCACCATTGTTTGAGTACTCAAGTGAAAGTCAACGTTACGATCGTTTTGCGTGTTACGAAAACTCTATCGAGCTATCGAGGACGACAATATTTTTTGTTTCTTCAACTATCTATGGGAACTGTTCTGCCGTTTACTTAATTATTGATTTCATTCGCCGCAACGCAACGTACTCAATTCCATACTCATTAGTCATTACTAATAGAATAATGCTCAATTAGTATGATTAAGATTGATGGATGATCAGTTACATCTACTGGTACATAAATATACGTTTATTTCTATTTGTATAGTGTAGGCAGATACTTAAGTACTTTTTTATTACCTTTCACATTTATATTACTCTTCAGTACACTTGAGATGCATTATTATACTAAAGACAATACGGTATAAAAAGAATATTATACGAGACGCTCAGGTAGGTAACCACCTCATTGTTAAGACATTGAAATGCCGAGCACGTCATAAAATAATGTCTCCATTATTATCGAAGCTGATTGCAAACAGGCCTTCGACGCCGGAGTTAATCAAAATTGCATTACTCGTACGTTTCGTTTGGTCACGGATTCAGACGCCTGTTGCACCGCGACGCGACGAAAAAAGTCATACGCATACCACACCTCGGATCTCTTTTATGATTGATGAGACACTTTAAGGCTGATTCAGATTTATTTATGTTGCCACGAGTTGTTGTTGAATGTGTTTAACGCCGGAACCAAAACTCAATATTGTATTTGCTCGACGTGCAGGACACGAGGACTTGAGGAAGAGTGCGCGGTACATTATGAATGTTTACAGTAAAAATTAAGCTGACGAATCCAATGGCGTGGCTCAAGGCGTAGGCGGTCTCGACGCCGCGCCGCGCTGTTCGTCGGCGAACGAGTTATGTAAACATGGGCACTGGCCACTGCTGACTACAGTATGCTTGACACGCAGACGAAAACTAAACATGCCGAGTAGCTAGAACTCCTTTTACACCACCGAATTGCTAGGTGTCAAT
>DWQL01001661.1:0-11011 GCA_018231265.1 Noctuana haematospila
AGTGTAGATCGCAGGCGATCTCACTGTTAAGCAACGCCGGGCGCGGCCGTTACTCGGATGGGTGAGCGCTAGTGGCTAATTTCATGCGCACTTTCGTGCTTCGGAGGGCACGTTAAGCCGTCGGTCCCGGTTGTTATCGATAGATAACACTAGTTAGCCGGAGGCCCTTTGGGCGGTTTGACAACATCCGACACTAACCCGTATCTGCACCAATCCGCATCGGAGCAGAGTGGTGGAGTATACTCCAGGCCTTCCCCATTTGTGAGAAACCCGTGCCCAAGCAGTGGGACATAAAAAGGGTTGAAGGCACTGAAATTGGTGCGTACGTTTCTTGTTGCTGGTAGAACAATGTGATAGAAGGTGAAAATTCCAATTGCAGACTGGGCAGGTCGCGCACTCGCGGCGCTTCTCTGGACCTGCCGGATCCTGAGGCGGAGAACAACCGCCTACGAAGCATTAGCGCTGAGAGGAACAGCCACGGTGAGACGCATTTTTATATTCATTAACTCTGTATAATGCACTGGACACTGGACGGTCTTCTCTCGGATTAAGTAAAGCTCAAATGGACTATCTTACACTAAAAGAATTTTTCAAACCGGTCCAGAAGTTCCTGAGTTTAGCGCGTTCAAACAAACAAACAGCTTTCTATTATTAGTATAGCTTTAGCCTGATAACTCGTGACACACGTTGTCCGATGTTATGATAAATAAAACATTTGATTTAATTTAATAAACAATCCTTTCACAGATAAAGCGCTGTCACTGCCAAACAGGAATGTATACTCTGCGGGCGCGTCGCCCGCGCAGTCCGGGGACGAGTCCAGGACGTCCCGGAGGTACGTGATGGCTTCCAATTTTAAACTGATTTAACAATCAAAATGTTGTTAGGTACTTGAAGGATTCCAATTTTAAACTGATTCAAAAATAATGCATACATATTGTTTTTTTTTTCGGGTGATACGACTTTTGGGGCTATGATCTATAGGTTTTTGGGTCAAAATTATATTCTTTTAGCTTTTGTGGTATCACCAATCCGTTTGTCTAATTGATGATATATTCCCTATCTATGTAATCAATGTTTTCTTTAATAGTCTGTGTACATTACACTACAGTTATAGAAAACATATTTGGAAGTCAATTTATAAAAATTTAATTTTCTGTTGTTGTTGTAGTAATAAAAAACGTTCTTTTTAACGCTTTTGAACTACAAAAAACGAAAAATTATAATAAAATAATGTATTTATGTGTACCACTACAAAAAATAATAAATATATGAAAAACGCGCTTTGCGCTTGCAAAAATTAATTAAAATTAAAATTACAGATTGGCTACACTAAAATTTTATGCCTAAAGCATGGCAAGACCACACTATTTTACCAACTAAATAGTTCAGTTATATAGTGTTTGCAAAAACAACATTTACTACTAGTAGTACTAATTAGCTTTATAACCAAATAATGTTGTCTTTGCCATTGTAAATAAACAATTATTAATTACAAAATTAGACAGGCAACACCGCAGGCACTAATTGTGAATTTTCTCTCTTTTTTTCATCTGTCAACACATTCGCTGGGGGTAATCGCACTCTGCAATCTGGTAACATCGGTATTTCGAACTAATTTTTCTATTTTGACTTAATTATCGTTTTCTCAATGCATGCGTGTTTCGCTTCATCATTTTTCCCGCTTTATATCTTTGCTTTTCAAAATAACTTAAATTGTATTCCTGTGCTCATTGTTGTAAAATATCTTTCGAATTTCACTTGAATCAACGTACCTATTTAAAATACAACAAAATGTATTTATGTAAATTCTAACGTTAATCTGATCTTTATTTTTTTAATTTGTCTTTTTTAAATTTTACTACAATTTTTATTTTCCATTCTATATGTTTCCATTGTTATCATGTCACACCAAACATCCGACATCACATTTTTTAAATTTATCCTTTAATTTAATCAAAACAAAATGTTGTTATTATAAAAAACTTCATCGATCAAACTGTTGCAAACCCCGTCCCGTCAAAAACATATAAATTAACCCAAAAGGTCCTCTCTTAGCGAGGTCTCTGGATTCAGTACAGCATCAGCGAGGACCTTCATCCACGAAGCCTCCACCTTAGTCTTGGAGACGATCGAAGCCGGCATCAAGAAGCATTACCTGGTGCCGCTGACCGTCGCCCAGAGATCAAGATGGCGGCGAAAGGGTGTCAAACTACATATTTACAACGAGCACACGTTTATTGCTAAACATCTGAGCGGGTGCGTGATATTAGAAAATTGTTTTTATATTTATTTATTTAAAATTTCTTGATCAATTATTTTAAGGTTCAAAGTAATAGTGTTATTACACTTACTTCTTAAAACTTACGATCCCGTTATTAAGTTATATTATTTTGATAGGAGTAATCGCCATATTAGCGCTGATCGTTGTGAAAGGTAGATGGCACTGGTGAAGGTACTTGGAACTAAAGCTAATACAGTCTGAGCCCTTGCGATTGAGGCTTAAGATTAGGATTACAATATCAATCTAAGTTCCAAGTACCTTCACCTCTGTCAAAGGGGCGCTTCAAATTGCTACAAGAATGTCTGTAACTTTGTTAGTCGTAATAAAGCGTATAGAAAATGGAGATGTATAATATATTGTGTTCGTACGCAGCGGCACGGTGTGCGAGGTGTGCAACAAGACGATAGCGCGGCGGCTCGGCAAGCAGGGCTACGAGTGCCGCGACTGCCGCCTGCGCACGCACAAGCACTGCCACGTCAAGGTGCCGCAGACCTGCACGCAATCCACCGTGCACAATATGGAGCTGTGAGTGTCACTGTTGCATTCTACTACATAATTAAATTTGGCTGAACAGTTATGTAAATCTTTGCCTTGCTAAAATTTAATACATAGATTTAAAAAAAAAGTTATTATTAAAAAAAAGTATTTTATTTTGGCTGAATGATGATTAAAATCTTTGCCTTGTAATATTGATATTACATATCAATATACGTCATAAGAAATATAGGTATTTACTTTACTTCTAGTTTCAAAATTATACTTTATTAAGTTATCGATATGTACTTTAGATCTTTTTTGTAGATAGAACGAGACAAATAGCAAATAGATAGGTTTATAGAAAGAATCCAGCGAGTAAAAATTATATATGAATTAAAATTAATAATGTCAATATAATGTAGTAGGTACCTATTTATAAACTACCAATATTTTTATACATATACGAAATCTTTAGCAATAATAATTTTACTGTTAAGACTACAAGGAAATGAACAGCTCCCGTACGAGGTACTCCGCTCGTTCTAGACGTAGACACGCGCTTAAACTCATAACAATTATTGATATTATCGACTACCGCTAATTAAATAATATAATCGGTAAGTCGTCTTCATAACATTTTCCATTACTAAAAATATTTTTAATAAAAATAATTAATAAAGGCAGACTCTCGGGCAGCTACATATATTAACGAATTTTAAAAAAATATATAGTAAAACAATAAAGAAAAAAGTTTACGCAAAATAAATGTTGCTTAAATGCTGGCAACATAATATTTCTACATTTTTTATTTTTTACCCGAATGTCTGCCTTCCGACGGGTTTTCATAGTCTTTTCACCAATTTTTAACCTACAGCACAATAAATTAAATACTTTTACTGTCTGTTTTTTTTAAATGAATAAATATTTTGATTATTTATTAAATTTGAGGGATCGTAGAAACACTAGTGGCAATAATGGTATGGCACTGGCCATGAGATCCCGATGCATAAGAACGTCAATTCAATGCATTTTGGCAAAAATTTGTTCGATTACTCTAACACTTCCATTTCTAAAAGTAGAATTCCTTGCTTGCAGGAAGCAGTAGCGATATTATAAAAATAATGCAAAAATTCATACAGCCCATTAGATAGAACAAAAATACGTTTCCAGTTTACGATATTTTTGATGCAAATGAGCAAAATTATCTCCAGTGTTGCCATGCGCGGCCAACCTTAAAATCTGATTTGGGGTAAATCTGATATCTTTTGTTATTACAAAAATATGGTAAACTATAAAAGACATACAAATCATTTTTGCTATATAGCTTATATGTATTTATTTTTTTAACGCTGCCAAGGTCCCATTCCCATAGCTTTGGAAATGGAAGGTACTTATTTAGTTTTTTATTATTTGTATATTAGATATGTAAAACTGAACATAATCGGCCTATACTAGTAGATACTTCCAAGTGAACTGATCACTTTGTTATATAACAGCGCTATAAGAACGTTATATACGATAGATAACGGTTTTATCCTTTAGTGAAGTTTAGTGTAAATTAATTTTTTTGTGCTCTTTGTAATTTCTATACAATAGGTACACTATAAGATATATTGTGTTTTATTTCCCATTAAAATACAGTAAACTTTAACTAAACAATATTATGCTCAGTTTAAACATGTGTTAAATTAATAATACTTATTACTTATAATAGTTTTAGTTTAAATACACCTCACATCATAACATTTTTACGCCAAATGACAGCTGCGTGTGGACATTTCCTCAAAAAACAATAAAGTAATGTATTAATTATTATTATCTTAAAATAAATTGTGCTTATACGCGTTAATATATTAATATATGTTTGGTCGATACACCATAAAAAATAATTTTATATTTTTTGTAAATAGCAATACTGTGAACCATAGATCTATGAGTTATAAAATGTAGAAGAGACATTCTGTTCTCAATCGTGTTGGAGTTCATTTTATTTGGTTTTTAATACTTCCTAATTTACGATTTCCTTATCAACGATTTAGTATTTGAAATGAAATGAAGATCATTTTAATTTTAACCGTTCACATAAATTACTATGTTATGGATAAGAATTAAACTATAATTTCGAGTACGGCCCCTTTATATAATATGTGTTTCTTTAATTTATTGTGGATCAGGTGTACATTTCTACTTGCACTGTTAGAGTATCGCTTCTAGTACGATGTTATAGATTAATAAGGCGACATCTAGCTAGATTTTTGACTTTTTAAGCAGACTTTTTTGGCTAAAAGCATAATTTAGTGTAGCATTAAGTTATGTCACATAGTTAAAACAGGCACATGTTATGCGTATAAAAAATAAGCTTCATTTGTAGATAAAATAGATTATATATTATGTATATACTGTAGTTTAAGAATATTATTCACAGATACTAACGCTAAATAAATTATTCTTCTAGATCCATGCTCCCAGTGCTAACTGAATAGTCAAGCTAAGTGAGAAGACTGCAAAGAAAAATCCAAAAAAAAATTAAAAAAAAATTCCAAGCATATGCCGATCAGGTTCTTTAAAAATATTAAAGTTTGTAGATTCCACGTATAGTTTTGTCTGGCTTTGTTTTTGTTGGCATGTCGTTTAGTTCTTGAGCCTTGGTTTTATATATTCATTCATAATATATATTATTTAATTGATTTTTTTTATAACTAACGTTTAAGTTAAAATTAATTTTCATTTTTCAACCGCTTTTGTAAACAGAAGCAATATATTTATTTATATGTATGTTTATTAAAAACGTTAACGTATTAAATTAGTTTTTAGGTATATTACATACAATACATACAGTAGTTGCGTTTAAATTTTTACCGTGACTATATTCCCGTGGATGATAGTCAGCCGCATATAATGGCAACACAGTGTTCGAGTATTTAAAGGAACAGAACATTAATAACAGATATTTTTGTGTTTTATCATAACCCACCCAATATTTATTTATTTAAAACATTCTATGCTAACTTAATGTTATCATTAGCTCAGTGCACATGTTCCCACGTGTTCGATGTTGCTATCTTATAACTTTTATACTACCAATTTACCATTAATTAATGGTATTTATAAAAATATGATGTGGCCGTTTGTATTTTTGTCTTCATTTGCATTTATAAACAGCAATTTTATTTACTTTGGAATTTTGTTACCATTAGTTCATTCAATTTCACTAACTGAAAATAATTTAAATTTTATTTCAATTAATAAATAAAATTCGAAAACCATTTGAAGTGGAAAATTTTACTGAAACATGCTGCTAAATGTACAGTCACAATTTGTTTTGTGTTATTTTTTTGCATTTTTTGCATATAATATTAATAGAACTTTATTATTTATTATTTGATGATTATTAACGAATGTTTTCTGTTACAGGGCCTACATCTCATCTCCGTACACAGATAAGAATATAAGAATGTTGTGAATCCATCACTCATTGAGCGCTTGCACAAATCATTACAATTTTTATCAGCTACTTAAATTCTTATAAATGATTAAGGAATATATACACAAAATATCTTTAAGTACAACACTTATGTACTCCACTATATACAATGTATAGGCTTTTTTACAAATATTTATTTATAATTATTACTATATTAGATTGTAAGTGTAACAAAAAGTAGTGGTTCAATACCTTTTTAATAAATTAAAGAATCCATTTCTTCTCCTTTACAGCTTCTGTCACTTGATATATAAAGATTGGCGAAAAAATCAATGTTAGATTAGTTTAGATATCGCTAGAGCCCACCTTGTAGCAATTTTTCAATATGGCATCATTCATCGACCATTTGTATTATCTGTACCAAGTTATGATCTGTGACGTTAGCCAAAGTATGAAAATATGTTTACAAAATCGCTACCTCGTTTTCTTGAGTTACGACAATACGCAGTGTAAATTGTATGAAGTTACCAGATTGTAAACTTATTGTTTCTGTTATTTTTATTATATTAACGGTTCTCAGCTCCTTTAAGGAATTGTCGACCATGTATACTTATTTTAGTTGTTAAGTGCTTCAACGCACACGACCGATCTGTGTTGTATGTAAGTGCAATAAATTAACTACACTTATAATATCACTTGTGCTTGAAGCTTGAAATGTTATAAACTACTACTTTAGAAGGTAATTTCGCCGGATGGCAACACTTACCAGTGACCATTAAATTATGATCCTTAAGTTCTTGTGTGTAAGGTTTTATTTTCTGTGAGTGAGTGACTTGTCAAGGTAAACGTCCATTTTCATGACAAGGCTAAACTATAGTGCCTAATTTTTGGAATATGCGCATTTTTCGATGCCATAAATACGCGATTATTGTCGGATAATTGGACATAACCTTAAATAAAATGTTTACTCGCTACAAGTACTATGCATACATAAATGTTGCTAGTAACAAATTGAAAACACGAAACTGCAGTATAAATGTACCTCAGTAGGTACTTACTATTATTTTGAATAAATAAAGAATTAATAAATATTATTTATTAAACAATTTTTAAATGGGATAACGAGCAGAAATTATTAATAATTTTATTAAAATCTCGAATATTATTTAATAAAACTGTGTAAGAAATCAATTTTGAATTATAAAATTGTTTTACATTTTAAACTTATTGTTTTAAAATACAAAGTATTTGTAGCGGAGTGACTTCCGTATACATTTATGTTTAAATTAAATATCACATGACAAATGTACTCATTTAATTATGTTTTGTTATTAAGATTGTTACCGCATAATCTTTGGATTATGTCCGATGAAATATTATTATTTATAAATGTTGGCATTGTGTTTCTGTAATTTTATTTTCCTCTTTTTAATAAAAAAAATTACCTTTTTTACTCGGCTGTTTTATTCAGAGTATCCAAAAAATTTTTCGCTGTGAATGTTTCGCCTATAAACCTAGTTAGGTATCATTTGTTTAATTTAAAGTGTCCTCGAAAACACTATTGTGTCTAAAACACTTTTCCTAATTGATAAAACAAATTCGAACCTTAAAGTCATAGAACGCAGAAATTAATTTTTAAACACACTGAATGAACCATATGTATTTTTTCAAATTTTCGACCTAAAATGAGTGCAAAATGTGATTCTTGATTTTTATTTATAGTAAAACTAAAAAGGTATGCAAAAATAAAACAATAAATTTCACTTATTAATCAATTTATTGACTCCAGCGTATTTACATACAACAGTAAGCTACATTCCCAGTGCAGTAAACGCCAGTGTCACCATTCTCATGATAAGGTACATACATTCCATTAAATACACGAAAAACATTAGTTGAATATTACTAGGAACTACGGAGAAAATATCAGTAAGTATTAGTTATAGAACAGTAACCTAACTTAACTTGGGCCCCCAATTAGGATCTATCGCTCGATCCAAATATAATTTTTCGTTCTCTTTATCTTACGATAGATCCTAAAGTAAATCCTAGTTAACTAAGGCGAATTGTAGGCTATTTTAATGTTCTTACGCATATAAGATACACAAAGTAGTTTTATAACATGTAAAAAATAATATCTAGATTATTCTTGTTACTTTGACTTTAATGAGTCGTTGGGATGAGTCGATATTGCTTAATAGGTACTTAAAAAAACGAAAAATACTAATACACGTTTAGGGTACAGTAAAAAAAAATAGGAACACAAACTATAGAAAGTCACAATTAGGTATGTTAATGATGACCAGTCACCAAAGTAAATAATTTCTACGAAATAAAATTAATATTTTAAAAGTAATTCCTATTTTCGAAGATAAAACATTAATTGTGACCTTTATCGACATCGACTAATCACAACGACTCGCGCTGTCTACTATTCAAATAAAAAAGTAGTATCTGATGAAAAAAAAATGTACATCTATACTGGCAACATTAACCCTAAATAACATGGCGTTTACAGCTTATTCGATCACACGTCACTTTCAAAGTCGTCCATTGATATTTCTCATACATAATAATAGTACGTACCAATCAGTATATAAGTTACATCATATACCAGTTACAATATATAAGTCGTTTTTCTCCATTACGTAGAAATTATCTGAATAAATAAGGATTATAGGAGTAGCGTGCTTATGCTTAATATGTGTAAATATTAAAAAGTAAAAAAAAATCAAAAGCAATTTCAGCCTTTTAATTTGAAAAAAGAAAATCGCCAGTCTACTTCGCAATAAAAGGAATTAAAAAAAAGAAAAAAGCGGGAAACAAAAAAAAACAAAACAATACGATCACAAAAAAATATTATATAATTCGTTAACATATTCTATTTACAATAAATCGGAGTGACTACACAAAGTAATTAGGACCTTACAGCGAAACCAGTACAACACAAAATGGTAACCTATGCTAGCGCTGTTACTGCGGTCCGTACCTAAAACATTTCAAAATAAATACAAAGGAATCAAAAAATAAATATTACTTAATCGTAAACAGAAAAGATTCATAATAAACAATCCGTTAAACGTACGATGTTGCCAAATTATATAACTTTGCCGATATATTTGCACAAATTAAAATTGTATTGAATTTGAAATAAAAAAAATTGAATTGGGATTGCTTAAAAATGTAGTTAAATATTATTAGAGTACAAAATATAATATTTATGTAAGATTCCTAGAAAGTTCACCATATATTAACCAAGTTTAATAAAATCAGTACACAAGAATATTATTATCTATGATAAATGTTTCTGTAGTGTCTGTGTAATCTGTTGCGATGATATTGCTTTTTTTTAAATAAGGAATCTGCTTTGGAAATATGGATTAAGATTTACTTTTACGGCGCCATTTTATTTAATGTTTAACACCAAGTACTATTTTCGCGTTCGTTTATTATGAATCTTATTATTATACTAATAGAGCACTAAACTGAATATCACTGAACTAAAAAAATCATTTACAAACTGAAAATACAATCGGTCAATTTAGTCTTAAAATGTTACACAAAATATCATTGTAAATACGTTTGAAATCATAAATAAGCGTCGACATTTTGTATAATCATATCTGTAGACACAGGCAGTGCAACCGCCAAGTTCGCAATGAACTTAGCTCCGGAAATCATAGCGAAAACCAAAAAATATACAACACTAAACAAAAAATTGAACCTAGACGCCTAAATAACATCAAAAAGGCATACGAATCATACGAATTTCACGTGAAATAAATATAATCTTTGACGTAACTGAGACCAATACAAAATAAACGTTAAACTGTTAGTATAATCCAACTAAAATTTGGTTAGTTGTTATAGTTAATATTTATTTTAATACTATCCATTTTTAATTTATCTTACACGTTACAATAATAGTTATATAAATATCACTAAGTGTTAAATCACCGTCTAGTGGATGCGTATCGACTATTTGATTGATTATCTTTTATTTCGTTTACAAAATAAATTGTATAAATTGAACTAAAATGGGTTTTGGAACATCTTCTATAAATGCACACTCAGTCAAAAATCAAAATACGTGGAATATTGCGTTTCAGCACCAGTTCTCGTCGTGAAACGTAATAAAAACCGATACAAAGCGGTTTTGTTATAATCGCACCCCCGGCCTCCCAAAAGAGGAGACGGTTGCCGCGGAAAATAGTAAAAAACGGTCCATTGTAAAAAGTGTAAAACTGTAAAAAATGGTGTTTTCCATAATTCCGATTTTTGTACGAATACTTTTATCGTAGGCCGCCACCGGACCCGGCCTGTACCATAACCTCTTAAAGCAATGTCACGACAAACACTCTCATTACGCGGGAAATAAAAATTTATTATTGTAAGTATTTAAAATGTATATTTCTTTCTTTCTAAGTGCTTACACATGATGGTATGCGGGCCAACTGATGTTAAGTGGGAATAAAAGATAAATAGGTTAGTTTGGTTACTAGAATTAACCTATTTATTAAGGTACGTATGTACCACGACAATATACGCTGTTCAGCAAGTGTCGACATCGAGTGTCTCTGTGTCAGATAAGAGACACTTTTAAGATTGTCCAATTCTACAGAAATGGACTGTATTTGTTTCAGATATGAAATGGGCGTAACTTTAATATGCTGTACCTCTCCGATGGAACTAATTCTGTCCCCGAGATTGCTATAAAATTGCTTTAAGCGATCGCGGCAGCCTCCCGTGCTTCCTGGAATGATATATTCAGTCCGTAGAATCGCAAAGTCTTAAAAACTAAAATAAAACGCGTCGCGCCGGTGTCC
>DWQL01001662.1:0-11010 GCA_018231265.1 Noctuana haematospila
TTTAACGAAACTTGGTAGGTACAATTATTTTTCATACTCCTGAGCTGGTTATAGTATTCTTTTCATCACGCTAAAATCTATAGGAGCAGAGCGGTGAAGGTTAAAGTTGGGAAATTTTTTTTATCGCGGGTGAAACCGCGGGGCACAGCTAGTATTATAATAAACTTGAATTAATGTACATGTATAATAAGGTATCGTTACTCGTACCTATCTATTTAAGAAATACACTATCTAAACGACGAAATAGGTCCGTGGTCTAAACTAAAATAATTTTTACCGAGTAATCTTTTTGACCGCCACGCTGCCCTCGATCGATGCTACGCAAAGAGCGATGACGATCATCCACAGCCCACAGTACATGCGAGCCGCCAAGAAATCAAAACCGTAAGAGCGACAAAAATTGGCGAGCGATTCGTCTAGTAAGAGCAAAGGCCCGGTCGCTCCCGTGATCATCATCGGTTGGCCGGCGAGAAGCGCGAACGCCACTCCGCCAACACACGTAAATACCTGAAATCAATAACGGCAAACACTAGTCAAGGAGACATGGGGTTGTTTACAGTTGCTTTGGTACAAATAACAATGGTGATCATCTTAAATTTTAGATCCGGAGGCTCCCACACCTTTGTCAAGATCACAATAATATTAATGCTTCGCGGTTAATATGAGTGTGGTACCTATTATGAATTATGAACTTCCGATCAGTTCTCGTTGCTTTTTGCAATAGGTATATCGATATAACTCAATATCTAAATTTAAATTACTTCTATTAATTTTGTTCTAAATGTCTCAGTGTGTGCCAAGAGTAACACATGTAGAATGTCATTAATGAGCCGACTGTAGCAATTGAATGGCTTTTTCTTTTTCGGACCAGTAGATACTGGGGCTTTTAATTTTGTCGTTCCCTTTCGGGAGGTAGCAGTGCAGTTCTAATGTTTATATTATTATAATATGAAATGTATTAAAACATTGAATGTCAGAAGTTCATTAAAAGTACCTCAGTTGATTAGTTAGTCAACCACCCAATTGTGAGTTGGGTTTATATAAATTTCTGTTATTGTTCATGTTTCTGTTTTTAAACTAATATTTATTTTTATAATCACCAGAGTTTCAGATATTCCAATATCTCCATAAGTCTTTTCTGCAAGTAGTCCTCCGAAGGTTATTGCTGAAGAGAGTGCAGCAAAATACATGAAGATAGTAGCCGCCGCACATTGACCGTTGATAGCGTCGCGGAAGTCAGACACGTAATATGGATACCGTCTCTTGATATCTCGAATTACTCCTGTTTATGAAATTTAAAAAAAAGTGAATTTGTTGTGAAACGAAGAGTCGTTTTATTACAAAGTTGGGCCTATGGCTCATTATTTGTGTTTGGTATAGGAGTTGAGATAGGTCAGAAACACATTACCTAACCTATAATATTTATAAAGTATATAATATAAATATAATAAATCTAATAATACCAAATAAAATACATTTCATAATAATAATATTTAAATAAATTTATAAATATACCTACCACCAAAAAGGCGGCCACTCTTTGAAAGTGGATCGTCGGGTTCCTTCTCTGGCGGAGATCCGGTCTCAGCAGCCAGCAACGCCTTCTTCTCATCTAAGGGAGCAGGCGTGGTGGCTGCACGCTTACGTTCGATAGCGTCTCGCTTGCGCCGTCTTATCATTTCGCTCTTGGCTCGGAGTTCTTCAAACGGAAGCAATGCCTGTCTCTCCCAATCTCCGGGTGGCAATACAATAGAATCATCAAGAAACTCATTTATTGCCGAGAGCAACTCCCTGCGATCGTCTGCCTTATACGCAATAGAATGGAAGGCGGGATTTGACATGAGAGTAGAGATAGAGCGACCGACTTCATGGTAGTCGAGATCGGCACCGCTAGGTCCAAGGAGGATAAACATGAAGCGGACGGGCACAGGCACCTCAGTGATGGATGGCATCTGAATACCCTGGGCCAGTCGCACGAATGCGATTGTTGGTTGATCAAGGAAACCAACAGCGCCCACCAATACTGTAGTGGCTTCTGCATCATCTGGGATGCGTTTCATGATGGAATCATTGTGGCCTCGCCTCAGTTCGTCCTGGGAGCCGGCTGCTGCGGCGGTCGCGGCTATGTATTCAACTTCACGCATTTCTAATCCTGTGGTAGATGACTTCTTACGGTCCATTGCGCGATCCGCAGGGAAAACATGGGAACTGCGTCTTCTTCTTTGCTCCGACAAATTCTGTATTCATATAAATCATATTCTATAGACATGTTTAAAAATAACATTTTATTTCTGCTTCTAAGTAGTACTATTCTAGTATCACTAAATAGTATTCCAGTTAAAAACAATGTATTCGAACTGAACAGACAAAATCTTATCTACTAGTATTACAAAAACTAACACAATTGTTTTGAGAATTAGTTCTCTTGTGACTAGGTAACTATATAATATTAATGCAAAAGTTTTACAAAAAAGATAATATATACTAGTACTTCCCTACATAAGTGACATTGAATTTTTCTACAGTAACAATAAAACAACAAACAACACATCGTAAAATATCGTGCAACTAAAAATACAAAGGTAAAACGTAAATGAAAATAATGGCGCCTCTTTAGTACGTGTTTAAGACGTAACCATTAGGGATTTCATATCTATAGAACCAAATCATGCTTGTAATCGATCTGAGGAGAAGACATATTTCTTCATTACGGTGAAAACCAAAGCATTAGAAACAAAAGATCAAAATACAAGTTGTTACGCTACGATCGGTGCGGAAGAGATAAAAATAATTACTACTTCACAATCCTACAATGAATGAAAAATGGCGGTCATCGATCTCAAGTGTAACATTTGCATTCGACATGCGAAAACGTAAGAGTACGTCGAAGGAAAAGGATGATACCAAGACCGCTACAGCAACGTAGCGCATGACGATGAGGGTGGGACGGGGGTCAGGAAAACTACTACGTGCATGGATAGGATTCACACGCGCACGGGAGTCGTCCATACGATCAGGTGCGTGCTGTGACGGCGGCAGGCGACCGTCGCCGAGCACATGGAGCAGCGCGCGCGCCGCGCCTCTCCGCCGCCCTCGTCCATCCACAGCGACTGCACAACACCTCACGTCACGCTACTACTCAACATTGCATTTGCATTGCACCATTCATACGAGTATATGTAAAATTCGGAAACAAGAAGGCAAACGCTTTCGTTCGAGTTTTGTAATAACTGTCAATAATATTAAGATTGAATAGATTACTCATACCGTTTCTGTAATTCCTGTACCTATATAGGAAATATTATGTAGTGTTTATATTGAAACAGCAACAGATTGTTTTACTATGCAGTCTAGTAGTCACTGCATCCCTGCGTAATGAAATGCCTTTATGGATGATTTCCCATTCCTTTGGGTTAAGACGGTTAAAGATTTTCATCTTATTATAAGTAACGTTTGATCTGAAACAGTGGTTTCATATTAGAATATTGACACGTGCGTTTCCGAATTACAATATTTTTTTTAATAGGTAGATACACACATATTATATTCTTCTATCAATACATATTATAATTTAAGTGTCGATGATCTTACATCACTAAATTTAAAAAAGTTAATGATAATGAAAAACAACGCGCCGCGTGTTTATAGATTAGATAACGTAAACGACCTGTAGGTACTATGGTCAGAATCAAACGATTATACATACGTATTGGATATCCGTGTACAAGTCACACGTTATAATATACAGGATGCCAAGTACATACGTGGGCGTAATGCTATGTAAATAAAAAATATGAATATGAAATTTTTTTATTTACATAACATTATAGCATGAACATGAAATTTACATGGAAACAAAAACCTGTACGTATGCAACGTACCTAGTCTACATGGGTTTGTGTCTACATTTTGTCAATTCTAATCGCCATAATTTAATGATAAAAGTTATTCAACATCTCATGTTTGTGACGTTGAATTGCTCTGAAGTGGTGGTATCGGGTAACCTTGAATATTTCACATACCTACAGTGAATTACGTGCCAAACGTATATCCGATAGACGTGACTGCCACGAAGATAATCTCGCACATTTATCATTTTTTTAAATCAATACAAAAAGTGTTTAGTACCTACGTTTGAAAATAGTATGCTATTGTAACATCATGTGTCACTTAATGCGTTTGTAATGATCTGCTAGTACATATTATATCTGCAACGCTGATGTTATTAATTTTTTCTGTGTCTGAGATTGTTTTAGGTGTTAATGTTTTGTCCGTTCTATTATGATAATATTATTATTTGTAATCTGTTGATACAATATTGTCACAATATGCCTGAACTTAAAAAAAGTCAAAAAGTAAAATTAAATTGTATTATAACATAAAATTATTGTTTTTGTATTTAGCGATTAAACACCGCTAATTTAATATGATACTTAAAGTTTAATAGAAAGATTGAAATAAGTATTTATGTATATAAATGTAATGAAGTAAATAATGCGCGTAAATAATCGTGTTTAAGCTCGTAGAGGGTCTACAGCCTACAGACAACTTTACATTACTCTTGCTGTACCTATGACCTGAAATATTCAATTAATATCTTATAGATCAAGTACTTAACTCCATAGCTATTAAGAGTTATCTATCCATAAAAAAGATTTCACTATAACATAAATAACAATATACAAAACTTCCTGTAGTGACTACGATATTTATATCTATACATCACATGATAAAACGGATTACGTAAGTCTTATCCTATCAGAAAATTTAGGAAAAAATTAGATAATTTTGATAGTGGTCGTAATATTTCAATCTTTTTTATTTAACTGTTAAAAAATTACATTTGGTTTTCAATTTATTTGCCTTTATTCACATCGGTGTATGGTGATATTATTATACCTAAATGTAGCCTAGCAATACTGGTTAAAGAGATGGTAATTAAATAGGAATGGTAATATAATGAGTTACCTGCAAGCTGGTGTAGGAAGACTGTTTTCGACCGCCAATGGAGAATCGAAAACGTTCGTCGTGGACGTGGCGATGACGCAGGAGCAGAGAGCGCATCACCACGGGCTTGTCATCTTCCTCGATCAGGCCCTCGGACACCATACTCTCCACAACCCTACATTAACACAAGAAGTTATTATGTAACGAAGAAATACACCAACAGTACCAACACCCATCCATCCATCTATCAGAATTTGGATATCTACTGCTGGACATAGGCGTCCCCTGGGTGAGACAGCACACCAACACTTAAAGTATTAGCTTCAAACTTTGTGTTTTGCTGCTTTCGAAAAGCACTTGAAATCTTTGAAATCTAAAAATAACATGTACGGCTGTATTATTTTATAAGTGTCCATCATATTATTATTTTTAAAATAGGTACGTTTAAAAATTTTCCTTGCAGTAAATGGTGCTTAGGAAAATGGACCAGCAGCAAAATTTTATAAAATATATGCTTAATTAAACTAAAATATCTTTTATAAAAAATAAAAAGTTTAGTTTTGGCAAAATTTCCACTTCATTTTACAATCACGCTCATATTCGCGTCACTACAGCACATCATTGTATACTGAATCGTTAAATTAATTCACGAATCACTGTGACATTGCGTACCTATAAGCCACGCCGGGTAGATCTTTTTCTTCGAGGTCCAGTAGTACGACGCCGGTCTCGAGGCATCGCCTCAAGTTCAGAAGGGAGTGGAAGGACAGCGACGCCACGTGAGGCTTTCCCCAGCGAGCAGACCCTTCCTCCACGTCTTCCTCATACTTGATCCAACGAGCTGTTTCCTTCCACTCAGCATCACCGTCCTCCGTCGCCAACAACTCGTCCAGTTGGACGAACACCTGCATGATCGACATCCTTAATTACAATAGGTAGTGTTCACCAGAAAACCTACTATATAAAACTAAGCATATCTGAAAATTTTACACTAATCATTATCTACGCCGATTTATATCTTGCGAATACCATTGATATCAGTTATTGTACAAGCTAAAATATACTAATATACTTGCGTAAGTAAATATGTTTGGCATACTTTTGTGAACTTACCGCGTGCGGACTGTGGTCGTACATTTTTTTAAAGGATGTATCTGACATAATATTCTGAATTTTGTCGCTTCCATCTTTTCGGCTCACGTGCACTGTTGAACCCTGAAATTTTAATTTGCAGCTTTTACAATGTTCAAAAATAAAAATTATACCGTGAATTCATGATTTCATTGTGTATTCTGTTATCAATGTTTACAAAATTGTAAAAAATCTTTTTTTGTTTTAAATAAATCAGATAGGGTATCCATAGGTAGGTATCTATCTATATTTTTATAAAAAGTTTAGCCTTTACTGGGTTTAGCAAAGCAAGCACTACATACCTAAATGTTTTTTTTACATATACGAGTATGTGGAGTGAAAATAAACTATTTCTAGAGAAACTACATGTTATGTAAAATAAAATATTGTTACCTTATGACGACGAGTCCTCATCTTCTAAGAAGTAGGTGAGCGTGGGTTTAATTTATAACAATTATTGTAAATGCGTAGCAAAAATAAAAAGCCTAATTTATTATCTAGCTAACCTACAATAACTAGTATACCTAATAATAAAACTGTGATGTCTGTGATTAAATAATGTATAAAATCATGAAGTTAATTAATAAACCCTGAAACTGCAGTAAACTTACTTTATATTTTATCATTGACATAAAACCAAATTAATGGATACTAACTGATAAACAACTATTAGCGGATTATTATTAAAATTAATCTATCAAGGGAAACTGGATTTATGAATGAGTCGAACGGAAAATAGCGTGATAATTAGTATAATAAAAAAATAGTAGCTTCAGTTTTATGTACGAGTGTATATAGATAATATTATGTGCAAATGTGCTGGTTATCTAGGCTGTACTGGAGGCTGCAATCTATTTAAAGTTCATAAGATTTGATTATTGCTTACGATGTTAAGGCAATCAGAATATTTTTTGTGTTAGGGCCACTTACAAATAATTCAGAAGTTTTAGGCTACTTGTACTACTAAAATAAGTATGCGAGGTGCCGTCTTTATTGAATGTTTGGATGATAGAAAAGTATATCAAAAGTACTATTATAAAATAAATAATACTGTGTATAAGCCCTTTACGCTTACTTAAACAGTAATCGATTTTAACCCCCTCTTTTTGCGTAGGGGGTAAAAATTTATTAAACATTTGTGTAATTATGGTCTTCTTTGTAAGTTAAGTAATCTATTTAAGCATTCCCAAAATAAGACTGGCCAAGTGAATTAAATAACTTCAAAATTTAATTTATTCATTTTCTTTTATTTGTCAAGAACTTACAACTACCATTACAGGTTGGTAGCTATGCTAATAACGTAGCGTAGAATAACTAATCGTTTTTTAGAAATTTCGAAACAAGAGTATGAGAGTGTCTTTCACCAGAATCGAGACAGAAAGAAAGGTGACTGGACTTAAGGTTCCATACCATCAACTTTTACTTAAATAATGTTTTCATGAACAACTAAAATAAAAATGTATTTAAAAAGTGAAATTCATAAAATTACCTTCGGCTTGACCATGTGCCGTCGCAGACCGCGTGCATCGTCACTGCGATGGCTTCGCAAATCGTCTAAGTCAGACTCTGGCAAGGCCTCATCGGTCGTCGGCAGGACCGGGGCCTCACTGTCGCCACTGGTCAACCCACCGCCGCGAGCGCCTTCTTGCAGGGAATACTTGCGCGATTTATGTGGATGGAGATGACGGCTAACAAAAAATCAGAATTTATAACGTTCTTTTTAAAATATAATTATTAGAAAACAAATATTAAATCATACGTGATTTAGTTCATGTGGTTGTTCCGTGCTGTATCTCTGAACCCCATGATCAGGTTATCACAATGTTTCCCTTGATCAAACTGGAAGTACCTATATACTCCAAGAAAAATAACGAATTTCCTAACTCGTTTTATAAATGACGGAGCTATGAAGCTACAAACATACAAAAAAACCGGAAAATTTACCTCCTGTTATGAAGTCGACTAAAAAAAGCATTTAGTATCTTTTTACAGCCTCAGGGCAGAGCCACAAAGTACTTAGGGGTGGCGGGCTGCACAATTTTTTACCTGGAACTGAGCTTAAGATTTGTTTAGCTTCTGAGATTGATTCTGAGTTCATTTCAGAATGTTAACAAGAAAATTGTAAACATGTATTTATTCTTGTATTATCATTTTTTTTTAACGTAAATGAGTAGCAAACGAGCAAAGTGGCCACCTGATACCAATTGGCTATTGCAACCCACTTTCAACCTCAAATACAGGACAGAATTCCTACATTAGATGGTGCGTCAATGCGTTTCTACACTTGCTATAAGGATAAAGCGACACTTCAAAATAAGTAAAATAGGTACACTGTAACTGATTTAAAAGGGGGGCTAACAATTTTGATGCCGGCTTTTTGAAGCTGGCTAACGATAACGCTCAGTGCTGACTGATTTACAGTCACTCATCAAGTGAATGTAAATAGCTCAAAACAAAATAAAACAATTTTGTTTATTTTCTCCAAATTGGTCAGACAGAAGTAATTGCAACAAATGAGTGAGTTACGTGCTAAAGGATGTTACAGAGATCGTTTATACGATTTGTCCATCCCAAAAGCTTTAGTACGCTTATGAGTAAAGTAATACAATATGAGTGAGTGTTGGTATGAAGGATTATTTGCGATAAACACCTCTGAATAAACATTTTATGTATTACCATCTAGTCTGCAATTAAACCCTTTAATACAAAAAATGTTCATCAGATTTGGGTCACAATCGCCGAAATTATCGCATATTTCATAAATATTCATAACAAATGATGCGTTCACAGCATTCTTTAAGATCGTGATGCGGTCTTGTCGCACTCACCGCTTGTGCACCACTTCAGAGGCACGAGCATACGTCACGGGCATGGTGACTCAAGAAATCGAAATTTTTGAGATCGAACACAAAAGCATCCCAGGGTGCTGCGCGAGAAAAACGGCGGCCACATGCGATCAGCTTGTAGGACCGACGCGACTTGACTATCTTGAGTAATACTAGGGACAATGCCAAATTCACTGATGTAGGTATACTATTTTTGTTGCATTCGCTCCCAGGTGACACTTCCGCACAGTGATCTGCTATGCAGTCTATAGAAGTGAGCCAGCCAACTTAATATTCACGTACAGATATTATGTTAACGAACGTAAACAATCTATATTACATGTCATATCAACAAATATACCCATTATTTTATTCGTGAGTTTTTTAATTCTTTTCAAGCTTAAGGTCAGAAATATCGATACGAATAGGTATATAGGTGAATATGTATCATGTATTGAATATAAATAGATTTGCACTTGAATTGAATATGCCATACCATAATAACATAATATAAATGTTATCTAGTGGCGGATTTGCAAGTAGGCTGGAGTGTAGGGCGGCAGAATATAGAGGCGGCAAAGGGCCAAAATTTTTTTGTCTTCTACAAAATCAATAATATTCATATTTATATAGGTACTTTAAATGTTAATAAATATCATTTCAGAAATATTAGACCCCGACATTTGATTATAATGCTAATTTATTATTATGAAGATATGCAACGGTCTTAAGAGTTGTAATGCACCTACTTAATCAATGATCAATTTTGTTGTATAATAGCACTGATAGTCCTAGCTTCGCTCGTTGTCCATTCTCTTCTCCGGTAGTCAAGTGCTACCTAAGTATTGTACGTGATATCAATGCCAACTCGTGTGGATTGAAATAACACAATTTAAAACGATAATATAGATTTCTGACAGTAGGTACAAATAGTATAATACAAATTAACATAATGATGACACTCGGGAATCAATTCTAGTATGAACCTACTCAACAAAAACAGATTGCGCTTTATCTAAAATTCTGTGCTTTGTAATACATACACCTAAATAGATTGCTATTAGGTGAACACTCTATATCAAAGTCACATTGCTCGTTTGACATTTTACGTAGATAGCATTGTTTTATTTTTGTTCGCCGTACATTAGCGCCAAGAGTTACAAATCAAAATGAATTCTTAAAAATAGTCTTACAATATCAGACAGACATAATAAAATTATTAAATGCCTTAAAATAATACAATTAATTAGTTATTGCTATTATCAGTCATTACTGTTTAGAAACAAATTTCGTAGGTAGACCTCGAGAACTTGGCATGAGGTATGCGATCTACCTGTCAGTTTGGTAGCGGTTTCAAAGATACCTTCTTAAATCGACCCACAATACGCCGTGAATGATGTCTTAAGGCATCTGACGACGTGTAAAATATAGACGTGTTCCGTTTGAACAAAAAGAGCTTAAAGCTATTTATACAGTGGCGCCCACTGAAGAAGCCTACATTCAGCACTAAAGATAACTAAAGATGCATAGACAGATTTGCCGCGGATAAACTTCCTTTGTAATATCTTTTTACAGAGCGAGAATTCTATTTCTTTTAAAACTTGTAGAATAGTAGCTATTCTAATACCTTCATCGTACACATCATATGGAAACTACATTTTGCACTAGAAATAGGTAACTAAACTTGCATGATAGTGGTACTATGAGCACTTGAGCAGGTTTTCTGCGAATAACGTTCTATTGTAATATTTTATTTAACAGCGCGGGAATTGTATTTCCTTTAAACTTATATATATTACTTATATATTGTAAGTGCTATCGTTTTCTTTTCATACCTCTTTTATTAAATTATTAGTGGCTAGTTACTTTTATTGCTTACATCTCAAAAAGTTCTTCTAAATAATGTTGAACATCGCTGTCCATGGATTGTAGTGACTGTTTGATATCCGGGTGCCTACACACTCAGTTGCTACTCATTTAAAATTTGGAATAAAAGGATATAAAAAAGAGTCCTTACGCATTCCGTTCCTCTCGGCGTTCCTCGCTGGCAGCGTCCAGCAAGCCAACACCGGAGCTCTGTGTGTCGTCACCGTCAAATTGAACGTGG
>DWQL01001663.1:0-11010 GCA_018231265.1 Noctuana haematospila
AGATTTCTGTTCCTGGTTTGTGTAATTGTCTTTGTGTGTCAAAGGTAACCACTATACAGGGAATCCTAGTATGAGTCAATGAATGTGATGCATTATTTAAAAATATTATTATTCTTAATAGCTTATTGAAGCGGGTTATGAATGTTTATTTACTTAACGCATTAGAGTACTAACTAGCATAGGTACTAAATATGTATGCCAAAATTGTAGTGGGTTAGTGAGTATAGGTAATGCAACGTAAGTAATAATTTTCTTACAGAAGCTAATCGGGCGTTCTTCTGTTCATTTTTAATTTCAATTTGTAATTAAACTTTTTTTTGTTGTAAAATAGACATTACCTAAGAAGACAGACTTCAAAACACGACTGCCACAGATATAGTTCAGAAAGGAAGCGGTCTAGAATCTCACCTACCTCATACCGAATGCTAACCAGGTTATATATAGGCGGTTATCGCTTGTACGATCTGTACAAACAAACTAATTTGTTGTAATATTTATACGTGGACACTCATCGTACCATAAGGTACGCTCTTTTATGTAACGAGACTATGCTATAGATGCTGGGTTAGAATAGTCATAATTATGTTCTAGAATAATCCAATTTCATTCCTTTGAATGTAATATGAAGTAATAATTTTGTGCTGTTCAGTATTGTGCGAGGCTCATCTAGTTTATTTTGTTCAACGGATTTTTTTGTCTTTTCAACCGACTTAAAAAATGGAGGAGGTTCTCAAATCGACCGTCTACATGCTTTTTTGTGCATTTTACAGTGTGTTCGCAGATAACTTCGTCATTTATGAACCGATTTTAATGATTTTTTCTGCTGGAAAAGAGATATTCCAAGGGGGTCCCATGATAAGGAAACCAGTATCTGATTGAGGGGATCTTAAGAATTAAAGGGGAACTTTCGAAAAACGTAGGGGCATACGTTATGTACGAGTAGATGTACGTAATAATCATGTTTGCTTCTTTGTGCTTTTGAAATTAAGGAAGCTGTTCAGGAATAACTTTTAATAAAATAACGACCTTTTTCCATAAACTTCCCTGTAGACTACTATGCAATGCAGTATGAGAGTTTTTGTTGCAAAGGTCAAAGTTCAAATATGTCGTAACTCTCAATTAAATTGCTAAAGAGCTAGACTGTTTAAAATAATGATTAATTTATTAAATTATATCTCTCACTAATATAATTAATAAGGTAATTCGAACTCCATAGCGGCTTTAAGTATCATGTGCCTGATAAGATCATTATGCACTAAAGCCTACCATCACGATACCTACCGTCTTTATAATAGGTAATGTTTAGAATATTATGTATTAAGTAGGTACACTTGTGGGAAAAGAAAAAGGTATTAAATTTAATTCAACTAAAGTGTAATGTCCGAATTAAATACATAACAAAAGCGTCTTATTGTTATTATCGTAACTTTCGAATGGGTGAACGAATATCGATGATTCTTTTATTATTTGAAAGCTGGTGCTTACCGTGTGATCCCATTTAAATTTGGTCCAGTTCTGACAATGGCATCTATGAGAAAACCATATACATCTTAAATTTAAAAATTGCATTTAGTATGTGCGCGATTTTTTTGAAGTCGGTTGTTTTCGAAACGCGAGTTATAATTAATTTAACATTCCTTTTTATTTTCTGAATAACGTAACATGCACCAGTGATCAATGGTGACACAACAATCATCTTTGAAATTAGATTGTCACTTTACCAGTTTTTGTTGCGTCATAATAACAGTGGCTTCATAAAAATGTAGTTAAATTGTTCCTTACAATCCATTCTTGATGGGTCGAAATAGCATGCCAGTTTGATGGAAATTGTCATAATAATATAATTGTTGGTAAATCGCGCTAATCAATTAACGTTTTTTACATTGTTTCTGTCCCTTGCTTTTAGGGATCTGTAGCGAAATATACTACAAGTAGCTACATGTCTATTGAAAAAATACCTGTGGGTGGAAGACGCCATTAAACATTTGGGCCCCTATATGCCCCTACTATTTCACAACCATTTAGGACACATGACAACATGGAGGACAGTAGATCAAAATCAACAAGAGATGTCATTGATAGGCTATTACGACTCCAATACGAGACGATTGCAATAGCAGACTTCAGGTTCTGGTAGTCTGCATGTAACTTCTATTCTATATAAAAGGTAATTACATAATAATATGATAAAAGCATATAAAGATAAAAGTATAAGTAAGAAATAAATCTAATTTCCAATAGAACCACGAGTACAGAATACTTGATAAGTTCTTGACTGTTTTAATGACTTCATTATATCAGACTTCATTATCGCTAGCATATCACTTAACAATTGTCTCGTCTGGTCAGTGACCTGAGGGCAACTGATCTCCTTTAGGTAATTATGAACGCGATTGCGTGACAAACTTAATAGAAAACTGTTAATATAATTGTGTATTTAATATCTGATTATGTTTATCGAAAATAAATATTTACTACTCGTGCTATAAAACAGTTGATTTTTTTCATTATCTTCATTTAACCACTATATTTTTGCTTGACGCTGGTCTCCTCTCAAACATGGAAATGGTTGAGGCCAGAGGTTCCCAAACTTTTATTTTTCGTAGACCGCTTTCACTTCTACCATGTTCCGGCGGCTACCAAAGTTCGGCTTTTTTATTTGATTAGATATGCAATAGGCAAATTTGATTAGATAATGGAAAACCATTTGTTTTATGAATTGAAGCCAATAAGTATTATCGTTCTCGTACTACCGAAATGGGATCAATTATCGTAGAGTCCTGCTTAAGTAGCAACGAAGATCCGTGTCGAGTCTCCCGTGGACTCCTGTACTCCTCCACTTTGGGAATCATTGATTTAGGCCAAAATTTACTACGCTGTGGGCTTTGTACGGGTTTTGATAGTTTAGAAAAACTTTATCGAGCTAACTATCATGCCATACATTGCCAACCTCATACAGTACAAAGTTGCATTTCAATAAGAAAACGAGCAAAGACGCGGTCCACTTTTAGTTCTCCATGTTTTCGCTAGGGGCGCTGCTAGTAGATGGGCCAAAAACAAATTTAGTTTAAAGTAAGCTGTAAAAAAAAACTGGTACTAGGCCCTCTCGTCAAGTGCTGGACAACTAAAAACTGTCTATCGATTCTGTTAGTGATAGTACTCGTACCTGCTTATCAATTTCGCACTAGTCCGCAATAGAACCGGGTCGGTCATCGTTTTATCCTCTTCTTAGGTTACATTCTCTGTGCCCTTATGACATTTCTTAATCGACTATTTATACCAAACTCGCAATTGATGCCAACCACATTACGCCCACCAGTGTCTGAGACGATCTCCACACATCCCCAGTTCTCTCGCATTCCTATTTATAAATCGATTTTATTGCCATATTTTATTAAACTAAATATATACTTTAGATGACTCTCAAAAACATATCGATGCTTTGGGCTGTAACTTACCGCATTAAGTAGATTCGATCGGTAAAAATGGATTTGATTTAATTACGCCAGAATGTTACGTAAATTTTGATGTCCACCATAAATATGATTTTATTTTATTACTACTTATTCAATATGCCTTGAAGGCCGAGAAGTCATAAGTAAACCGTAAAACAATATGTCTAGCGTATAAAAAGTCGGGAACTTACAATCGCTTGGAACATTAACCTGCGTTTGCAAAGCTAATTTTTATTGCCTGAAGCTATCTGCAAGGCAATCTGGGTCTTAGACTCAAACAATAGGGTGTTTGTGTTGATTGCTGCAGTGCAAAGTTGATTTTGCGTGCTTACATCCAGCCTTTGACAATGATGACCTTGATGCGCCATAGTTCACACAGTCCCTTCACTGTGAAAATGTGGAAAAAACATGACAATGCCTCGGCCCTCATGCATGTCTCTGGACAAGACAATCGATTATGAGCGTTCGTATGCATTTTATTGATTATTGTCAGCTGAAAATTGTATTGGGAAATAGGTCCTCAAGGTTGCATTCTGTGACCACTGCCTTTGTTAAAGATATCTGTGACTTATTCGTCCTTTGCGGTAACCTTCAAGTACCTACACTTCCAGGGAGGTGTTACGCCACAATACGCTGTTTTTTTGTACTTAACGCTATTATGTCAGTTGCTATTATGTCTCTTAACTGTTTTATACTTGTAAATTATCGGGTAATTGTGTACTTTAAGAAAAAAAAATACTGCTTACTAAGCGTTAGATACTTTAAATTATTATTAATTTTAAGAGTTTTAAAATTCCTTTTTAATTATGCAGAGTTATTGCTTATTAAATAATTCGATCTTAAGTACAATTCCCATTTTAGTAAACGTAATTACTAAATAATAGTTATATTTTAACGTAAACTTTTAAGTACCTACTTAATATAAATGAGGAGCCAGGTAGACTAGAAGTTTATTATAAACGGCACTAAACTAATATATTACTGTAGGTATATATTATATAGAACTGCTCCAAGAAAATGACTGTGGTGAGGGAATGGGCAAACAAATCGCACGGTTAACCCTGGAACAAGGAAGTCCATAATTGGTGTTAAATCAAACATGGGCTAAAATTCTGCGTGAATGGAATCCGGCGATCGGAGATGACCGCGGGTTCCGCCGGCGATGCTATCGCTGAACACCTAGACCTCGCCGCGGATGTGCTAAGGGCTTGCTGCTAGGTGCGCGGAGAAGGCATTTATATGGTCTTATGTTAGAAATGTCAGTGCGCTTACTCTACCAATTCTGGCATACAAATTAATTTGGGTGCAATAATAGGAAATAACCACGAATCCGCATTGGAACAGCGCGGTGAAGTATGCTCCAGGCCTCCCCCGGTTGTGGGGAGAGACCCGTGCCCAGCAGTGGGACATAAAGAGGGTTGATGGCAAACAGGAAATAAGAAAGTTACAATGAAATATTAATAGTAGTAAATAAAATCTTGCGTTAACGATACTGTATCTTGCATAACTATTTTACGACGTACAAATGTCAGATCATTTTACGGCTCCTCTAAACCGTTTCTTACTATGTATGTAGACTTGTTCCTTTTATGAATCATTTGAACTTTGTAGTCACTGGACTTCTGTTTTCGGTAATAAATACCTATGTTATGGTCATTTATTGGATGCAAAGGGCATTGAAAGCATCGATTTAAAAGGGATTTTATGAGTTCTTAATACTGCTTGAGTTTTGATTATAAATAACTACCTATAATTTAAGATTATCTAGTTATATTACAGCGGCGATAGCCCTGTGGTTGTGAAGAAGCGCTTATTTAAAGGACCGAGTTACAAAATCCAGCAAGGACATCTAAGATTAAACGTGTTAGGAAATTAGGTAAAGAAGAGTTGTCAACATTTTCATCCAAATTAATACAAACATAAAAGTGAGGCTAATGCAAGCGTGTTAAAATCTAAATAAAATAATAAGGCGCCAGTTCCAAGTAGTTCGTAGCTGTATGCGCGAGCGCATGGAATTTACCGCCGAATCGCGTTGCGCGCGGTAATTGCAGCTTATCTGCGCACTGTCCGCGCGGCGCAAGGCTGAGCGGTGACGCGCTCGCTAGCGAGCGACTCCGTTTGTCCCTGGACAACAGCCTGTCGGCTCTGTGTGAATCTACTTACATACATTTTATATTATTTATTTCTGCATACATCTTCTATATGCATACATACTGCATACATCTTTAAAATGCTTTGTCCTGAATGACTGATTGACGGATCAACGGCCTAAACCGCTGATCTTAGAGACTTGAAAATTGGAGGGTGTGTTCTTTGTATGACGTAGGCATCTGATAAGCATAGTTTTTGGCATAATTCTACTCCTAAGGAGATGAAGAACGGGAGCAAAGTATGTATGGGACAATATGAATACTTGGTCAAATCTACTATATTTTTTATTAAGCTAGTAATACATAATTATATTTTTCTAATTTTAAAAATCGGATTGTACAATATTCTGAATGTCAAATCCTTTATGTTCCTGAAATGTTTCGTTTTTGCAAAGCCATTACAAGCCTATTAATGGTCATTTATTGGAAGCAAATGCTTTTGTCCCGTACATTATTATTCCCATTTCATCGAGAATTTTCTCTACTATAAATATCATATTGGACGGCACTGCAATTAGATTATTTTATTCTTGTATCCAAATCATGTTTTGAAATCTGACAACGTCGAGTGTAGAATTCTAGTTTAATATTCGCAGCGACGTAAAAGGTTAAGCTTACAAATCTTTAGGGCGTTAAGGTCAGAGTGCATCGCTTAGATCTTAAATAACGTCATCATATAAGATAACACCGTCTAATGCTAATTGTATGCAACAAGAATAAAAAAAATATGTTTCATGTATTGATTTTTAATAGCAACACTATAAAGTGTTCTGCACACGGAGCTACTATGCTGAGATTAAAGATATTTGGATGTATTGTACTTTAATGGACATATTTGTATCACGACATGGTGAAGTATCGCGAAAAGCGACTAGAAATCGGTTAAAATCTATAATTTTATACAAAATTTACGTGACACGTGAAGTACAGTAAATATATTTTAATATTTCATCACATTTCTAAGGACTTTTTCTTTGGGGAATATTACGGGAAACTATCAAACAGACTGGTTTATTCATGCTTAACTACTTGGCTATCAGCGCGTAGTTATTTATTTTATTTGTTATTAATTTATTTTATTTAACTATGAACATAAATTATATAGCTTCATTCACACATTTATAACTCACACATTTCACATTTATAATTTTGTGAAGGCAATACTATTCGGTAAATAAACTGTTTAATCCATCGCACACCACCAAATATTTTAAAATGTTATCTAGATAGCGTTCGTTATAGCTGGCTTATTAAACATCGATTAGTTTTGGCATATGAATGTAATTCTTATGTATTTGTTTGTTACTAATCGCCTCGTGTGTAAGTTGCGTATACGAGTGTTACGTTATTCTACAACAAAGAAGCGGATACTAGCGGACGAAAATCTAAAGATTGCACTTTGCAGATCGTAAAAACTTTGTGTACCTATTTCATTTAAAACTTATAGACTCGTATACAAAAAAAGGATTAAAATATTAACAAAATTTTCCACTAGTTTAAATTCAAAACATTTACAATGTCGGTCTTAAGATTTAATCTGCGGAGTTCACGACCCTTTGTTTCTTTTCATACAATTAATTATTTTAAAACAACAAATAGTACGTCCAAATAATTATTATTATTAAACGTGTTGAACAAAGCACGAAAACTGTGGTCTTGATCCATATTCGAGTTTTAAATTTGGAATTTGAGGAATAATAAAATTTGCAATTAACAATAATCTTTTCTCTTTGTGACTACCTAGCAACTGCTTTGTAATTATGTAGGGTATAAGATCCGACCAAAAGTTGAAGTAAAATTAACGGTTGTTCTAGTCTACTTAGGACGGTCATCCAGCCGTCACGTTGTATGATATCTGTGAATGGGTTTTTAATATTTATTATTATTTGTTTCCTCCAGGTTCATTGCCCGACAATTGTCTGGTTTTATAATAGGTATTATGCTTTCTTCAGCGCTACGTTCAGTTTGAATGATTTCCTTTTAGTCTTTTTTTTAAAGCCACCGTTGACTTTGTATTTGACTCTCCCAGAAATGTATAAAAAAGTTGTCATGATAAAAAGTAAATTATTCATATCTGATCCCTATAATACGTCTTTGTTTTGTTTTTTGAACGTGTTATTTATCTGTCTGTGACATGTTCGAAGTGTCAGTGGTTATTGCACGCAAACGCACAACAAGACACTTCCCTTCGCTAAATGCGCTCTATTGTTCTTAGTGCGAATACATTTTTATAAGCAAAACTGACTTTTAAATCCTGTTCTCGATGGAAATTTTAACTTTATTACCACACGATATGTTTCAAATTTGTTTGCAACGAAATTAAACAACCCTATACAAGATGTCTTTATTACTTGTGCCCTTTTTTACTATTATTCATACGACTGTATCTCGTTGTACTAAGGTTCATAATAGCTTGCGGTGTATTTTAAAATATGTATTGAATAGAAGGATTAAATGTAATTTGAAAGGCATCTTTTTGTATGGAACCAGATAATATCTTAATATGTTTAAAATGAACGGGGGTTGCGTCTAATCTGTAACTGTCTGTCCGTTTTGTGTGTTTTTTGGGTGACATTTTGCACCTTGGCGGGGCTTATTCTCAGAGCTGTTACTGATTCAAACCATCTTCATACTTCGTATCTTACTGATAGAAAGTTTTCTAAAACACGGGATTGATTATAACTTTCGATGATTTATTATTAACCGATTCAAACTCGATTGATAATTAGGTATTTTCGGTGATTTATTAATAATAATAATACTTTATTATAGTCGCAGGTTAGTATGTCATTTTATGTTTAATTTGTAGAAAACTTATTATCTAAGTTCAATCAACTTTATATATCTTACTTCTTTTGTTTCACTTTCCTTTTTCAGCTAGACAGTTTTGTCTGTTCTCTTTTCACGTGCGCAATTGTAGATCTTTTGAGGATTCAATATCGAATGGCTTAAGAATACCCGCCCAGGACTGTCTCAATTGTAATTTTATTGTGAATCACAATATGATATGCGACATCACGGATTGATGGGGCGATACAAATCATGCGGGTTCGAATCCGTTTAACGTCTCCTATAGCAGATGAAAGTACTCCTTAGCGACAATAACGAACTTCGAATGGCTTTGGTGTGATTGTTTCAAATTTAAATAGACTGAATTTTTTTTCTCCCTTGATGTAACTTGGTGTTAAACGATTTAACACCAAGCTGTAAGCACGATCGTCTTATTTAAAATAAAAATTGCTAGGTATGTATTACTTCAATCTATACCTACATATAAAATGCTTTGCCCTGAATGACTGACTGATGGATCAACGCACAGCTTAAACCGCTGATAGTAGAGACCTGAAACATGGAGGTAAAAACTTGGTTTGTTCTTTGTATGACGTAGGCATCCGATAAGAAAGGATTATTCGAAATTCTACCCCTAAAGGGATGAAAAACGGGGGCATAGTTTGTATAGGACAAGGTGATTCCATGGTCTAATTGTTTAAGAAATCTACGCGAGCGAAGTCGCAGGCATAAGCTAGGTGTTATATAAAATGTATTGCGGAGGTAAAAACATCTAAACATCAGCTCATAAAAGAATTGTGCAATGCAGTCACGATCGATGGTGAATGCTGCGTACGCTGTCAATACAAATACCTTGGTTGGGTGCCAGCATGGTATTTCCGATGATTGCCTGTCCATTTAACTTGCCATATTGTACAGATTTTTAGATCCTTTTACAAATCAGTGGAATAATAACGTGTTTTGTAAAGTCTTTTATGAGTAGCCAACAAGTTTGCAAACCACCTGATGTTATAGTAACTGCAGCCTATGGACATCCACGTCCAACCTGAAATAAGAGAAGTCTTAAGTGAGATCATACGGGGAGGCGTTGCTACTCACGAGAACCAAGATGGTCGCCTCAAATATAATGTGTCCGGCAGCAACCCTCCCCAACCGAAACACAAGTACTTGCTACAAGACTTGCTTCACGGTGGGTTATGAGGGCAGCGATGGTACCTCCTCGGGCGAACTCTGTAAGCTCTGCCATCTACAAACTAACACAATACAACATACATACTACAATAGAAATAAAACTCAAATAACACATTGTCTTGTCGATTTATGATACATCTTTGGTTGCTTCAAATATTGTTATCTCCGGGTTATTAATAGAAAATTCTTAAAAACATAACAATGTAACCCTCACTACTTATACCGTAAGCATCAGTGGTATAAACAAACTGATGGGTAGAAGTATAAACATGCACTTTAGATGAAAGAATCCTATTTCCGCCATATACAATGAATTCTTTGACGTAGACTGATTTTCAAGCGACTTCAAATAAAAAGGTGGTTCTCAATTCGACTGTATTTTTTTATGTTTATAACTTTTGATTGATTGAACGGATTTTGATGATTCTTTTTTTATTTGAAAGCTGGTACTTTCCGTGTGGTTCCATTTTAATTTGGTCCAGTTCTGACAATGGCATCCATTTGGAAACCGTATAAGTCATAAATTTGCATCACGTACGCGACTGTTTGAAGTAGGTTTTTTAGTTACGCGAGTTACAAATTGTCTACTGAAAAAATTCAATAAAGCACCAGCTTTCAAATATAAAAATTCAATAAAGCACCAGCTTTCAAATGTAAAAAGTATCATCAACATCGGTTCACTCAGACAAAACTTCTGAGGGAAAAAACATAAGAAAAACAGCAAAATTGAGAACCTCATCCTCATTTGAAATCGGTTAAAAATGTAACTTGCCCGGTCTTAGCGCCCGCTCTTAGCACCCTATATCACAGGATATTAAAATTTCTTACCTTCCGGAAAGCAACCCTGAAGTTTTCTGAGAGGAACGCGTACAGCACGGGGTTGACGCAGCTGTTCATGTAGGCCAACACATGGGACACGATCTGAGCTGTCACCGTGAAGTATGTTATGTTGTATTTGTCCAGCGCCTTCACCAGTAAGATTATCTGGAAGAATGGAAACGTCAATCTAGTGTGACTCTTCTCTATCTTGAACAGTAAATGTCTACGGCTCTTCTAGGAATTATAACTACTTGGCAAATTGTGTTTAAGGACAATAATTTATGTAGTTATGGGTATGTAAAGGCAAGTCCGTAGAACTCAAACTTGAAAAACTTGTATTGAACCTACTGTCTCCAGCAGTGACCACTTCGCAGGTCTCACGATGAAAGTTATGAATGTGATAAAATAACTTAGTAAGTATATCTTATATATCTTCAAATTGAAAAATTGAATAATTATGCCTTTTAATGACAAAAATTTAAAGCAAGCCTTTTCTATATGTATTAGATTAAATAAATGAAATAAATAAATAATAACGCTTCACACTCACAGCCCCACATTAGGATTCCCTGTGTCGTGGGTGCCATGGACACATACAAAGACAA
>DWQL01001664.1:0-11009 GCA_018231265.1 Noctuana haematospila
AAAAGGAATGTAAGTGTCTTTTGTTGAGAATATACAAGATTTTTGACCGTACTGAAACGCCTTTTTATATTTTCGCTATTTTGCCTTTAAATTATTAACAATACAAATTCTACTGGAATCGGATTACTTACATACTTGTGTTTGAAATACATATTTAAAATACAAAATGTTATTATACATATTTTGTATTTCGTATTTATATTTTATATACTGTGGAAAGTTGTGTTTTTATATTTGGTATTGTAAATGCCCATCTAAAAATACATTTTAGTCAATAACTTAATGACACATTAATTAAATTAATAACGTTACACTCACAGCCCCACTAGGACTCCCAGTGTCGTGAGTGCCATGGACATACCCACACCGGGAACAGATCCATTAATCTGCCTCGCCGGGAATCGAACCCAGAACTATTTGAATGTTAGACCGCCGTGGTAACCACTACTACACGGGTCGTCACGCCATAATAATCCGTACCAAACAACGTTATTGGTATAATAAGCTTATGACTTCCTTATGAATTTAGATTTTCTCTTCCCTGTCTGGGTGTGTACTTGTCTTTGTACTCTTTGTGTGTGTCCATGGTGCCCACATAACGGAGAATCCTAGTGTGGGGCTGTGAGTATGAAGTGTATTCATCATTTATTCATGAATAACTATACTATCAGGCTTAAGCTATACTGCATAATTTGTTAATAACCTGGAGTGCCGAGAGTTTATTTCTGCCGGCTTTTTCCTCCCGGCCTACTGTAGCCAAAAGGGCGCCTAAAGCCGATGTACCGAGTTATTTGACGTTCATCCAATGAATACGTGTACCTTATGATGAATAAAAAATGTTGAATTTGAATTTGAATAAACATGATTTCTGAAGGTTTCTTTTCACACACTCAGCCCGTACCAAACGTTATACTATTCCGGGGGGACGGCGTGCTGCCAGAGAATATAACTGAACACTTGACGTCGGAAGGCGTTTATTTAGAAACACGCCCATACGACCAAATATTCGAGTATTTGAGGAACATGTCCGTAAGTAGAACTATTTTCAACCAACTTGAAAAAAGGACAATTCAAATTCTCAATTCGACTGTATTTGTTTATGTTTGTTACCTCATAACTTTTGACTAAGTGAACCGATTTTGATGATTGTTTTTTTATTTGAAAGCTGGTGATCTCCGTGTGGTCCCATTTCAATTTGGTCCAGTTGTGACTAAAGAATTCATGAGATAGCCATTGAAGATTGTTTATCTACTATCTTTACTAATAACATAAAGCTGAAGATTTTGTTTGTTTGTTTGAACGCGCTAATCTCAGGAACTACTGGACCGATTTAAAAATTTCTTTCAGTGTAAGAAAGTCCATTTATCGAGGAAGGCTATAGTGCTATCACGCGTTACGTTGCAATTCTTAACGCGGGTGAAACGGGGGGGCACATCTAGTGTGGAATATAACAGCACTTACTCTGTCATCCGTTTAGATTTAGATTCTGATGTAGATACCTACCTAATATTCATAGCTTTTTAACTAGGTATCATAATTGAGTAAAATTTTGTTCGCAGGCAGAATCTGCGGTAAATCATTTATGGGTACCAGAAGACGCCAGTCAAGCGGTATTTTTAGCTGCTCAAGAGGTAAATGTCACATTATTTATTTTACAAAGAAGTTGAGTTCGTTAAGGAATAAAAAAACTAAAAAAAAAACACTCTTTTATAGCAAGGCTTATATACTAGTAGAACTAAAAAATTAAAAGACGAAAAAGAAAAAATTAAAATTAAAAAAAAAAAACGATTAATCTCACAGATTAAAAACTTTTTTACCTTTCAAGGACGGATCCACTAACATTTTGTCGACGGTGTCGCCAGTAGCGCTCATGAAATGTGTCAAAAATGAAGTTGAATTAAGGGTATGTACGCAAACATTTTATAGTCCATAGACTAACTAAGCTAATGGACGGAATGTCAGCAAAACAGGGACCGACGGCTTAACATGCCCAGAATTAAATTAATAAAAAAGACTACCAGTACCTATTACAATACGAAAGAGATTAGGTCATTCCTGTACACCTAACCATCTCGCAAGACTCCATTTGCTGGATAGTTCTAACTGTGTTTGTTGCGCTGACTTTGGAGACCTTAATCATATTATGTTCTTTTCTTGCCCTCTTCTTAATCACGCTTCCTTTTATGCTTCCCTTATTTCCGTTAAAGTTCCATTTCCCTCTTCCAGTATATTATGTTTACTTCATAGCAATAATAGCAATATTTATAAAACTATTTCATTATTTTTACTAGAAAATAATATTAAAATTTGAATAATAAGTTATTTAGATTGATTAATATTAGTTACTATTTAGTATTAGAGTTTATAATATTTTGATTGTTTTTTATTTTGCATTTTTAACTTTTCTGATTGTTTTACCCAAATTCCCGTCTCCTTTCCTATCCGTTTTTGAAAATGGCAAATGCGCAAAATGCGTGAAGCCAAAGAAAAAAAAACTACATCTGTCATTCTGTCATCACATCTGTCACATTTGACATCACATCAGTTGATCAGTTGAGTGTGAAAGTGAGAGTATGTATGTGTGTGATGTGAACTCAGCAATTGTATAGAATTATAGATATAGATAGAACAATTTTATTCTATCTAATTTCTAAGTCTTAAAATGTTTGTTGATATTGAACTTAAGTGATTGCATTGCATACATAACTTTAAAGAAAATATTTACAAAAATGGGAAAAGAAGACGTTGCCACGAAAAAGCGTCGCAAATTAAACAGTAGCACATCTAGCGACAATTCCAAACAACCGCCTGTCGATGTGTATAAGGTTATATTTTTACGTACCTAATAAAAAACTAAATACGTTTAAAATTTTAGTTTAAAGTAAAGATTTATTTTAATTTAAAAAAATATCGCCTATGTAAATGAAATCTCATCGAGCACACAGATACTAAAATAGAATTTTCCTTAAGCACTGCCAAATCGTACTCTCATTTAAAAAAACTAAATAAATATAATTGAATTATAGCACGTGGTGGAATTTGAAGAAGCTGAGGCCCAGTCAAGGCCTGCTGATAAAGATGCAGTATTATTCAAAAAGATTTGTCAAGATGTAAGACTTCTCTTTGCAGACATAGCAGAATTGAAAACAAAGGGAACAGAAGAGGTAAATACTGTATTGAATCACATCTCAGCACAAGCGCAGGTTGTCAATATACATGTGGTTCATAACAGCAGCAATTATTCTTTATTTGTACACCACAAAAAACAATATGAAAACACATAGTATAATATACCTACAAAAGTGTGGTCTTATTATAGCAATTTCTACCACACAACATAGAATAATTAATTATGAAATATACTAATGTAGTTTTGGTAATTATTTTACAGGCTAAAGCAAAAATAAATACGAAAAAAGTAGAAGCTTCACTGCATCTTGTTGCACTAAAGAAGCTTAATCGTCTGGAGAAAGTTCGTACAAGATCAGGGAGGGATGCTTTGCACAAGGAAAAACAAAGGGTGGATTCTACACATTTGCTTTTACAGAACCTCCTTTATGAAGCAGATTATCTCAATAAGGAAGTAACAAAGTGTTTACAATTCAAATCAAAAGATGAAGAAATAGAATTGGTACCTGTTGAAGACTTTTATAAAGACGCACCAGCTGATGTTGCTCGCCCTGTATGTATTGCTCTGTTTTTAACAATCTATGAGTTTATTATTATATTTTCATTAATAAGCATTTTTATTTTTAGGAAATTACAAAGACTGACGAACATCAGTTACAATTAGCAAGATTAGAGTGGGAGTTACGTCAACGCCGTGAATTGGCAGGGGCCTGCAATGAACTAGTGGCGTCCAAGGAGAGGGTGGCAGCAGCCATTGCAGCTGCCCGGTCTAGACTAGATGCCCTTGCACCTCATTTACGCGAAGTTTTAAAAGCTACTAAACCTTTACAAGAATGTCTCGCCCTTAGATTAGATGAAAAGAGAGATGAAGCTAGGGCAGCATCACTGCTTCCACCACCATTATTCCTGCTCTATGCCAATGCTTCTGCTTATTCAGATGTGCTTACAACCAAAGTTGTTACTGTTGGTGAGTATATTAAATGTGCTGTGTTTTACTGTGTTAATTTACATTTTCTTGAAGGTAGTGTTTAACTTGTATACATTTTTCCAAAAAATGTTGTGACCACTAAAGCTGAGAGACATCCATTAGATCTATTTATCAGACGTTTCCCTGTTTGTCTATGGGGTTCTTTCATTGTTGATGTGTGTATACTTGCTCGCCCATCTGCTGTTCATTTCGTGAGTTATATTAAATATGTGATGTTTTCTAAGCTATTCATCTAATTTAATTGTTCTCAACACCAAGTCAGTAAAGAAGCACTGTGAAGCATTATTTTAAATCTAATTTAAAAATCATAAACATGGTTAGTCAATTGAAAAGTCAACAGACAGTTTCAGAGGATCAGAGGTATTTACTGAAAACTGTATTAAAATATTTGCAGTAGTTTTTGAGTTTATTGCATTTGCTCTATGGGGGACTTTATTTTATATGTTTATAAATTAGCCCACTCCATTATTGCCCAAAACAAAACAAGGTTACAAGATAACAAGGTTAAAGTGTACAATTTCTATTTTAGGTATTGCTGGGGATGAAGATGAAGCTAGAAGATTAGATCAACTGAGTAACATTGAAAGGGAGTTGGTGGTGTCAAATGACTCTGATTCAGACCAGGACAATAATGAAGAAGAACATAGGGACAAGAAGAAACGTCATCACAGAACAACTAAGATTTCAAAAGAAGAAAAGGCAGAAGCGAAGAAAAAGGAAGTTCTCAAGAAACATCCTCTGAATGTACTACTATCTGTTAAGTTGCAAGATGGCACAGCTGTTAACCTTGTGTTTTCGTATTTGTTACATCTTAAAATTGTGGTTGTTAAATTGACAATGTCATTACCAAAGCCTGTTGTAGGAGTATCAGCCGCAGATGTTTTAAGTGGAGATTGCATTTTAAATGAATTATATCCTGGAGACACAGGAATTGACTCCCCACATCCAGCCACAAGTTACTTACTAAATAACGCTGGAGTGTCTCATGATTTTTCATATTTTATTCCTGAAATTGGTAAACCCTACATATGGGCTCAAAGAATGTGTGGCTTAGATTTTATGGTGATGTCTGTAGATGGTAAGAAAAATGTAAAATATTTGGAACCATGTCCTAGCCTGAGTGTGGCTACTGTGGAAAATTTCATTTTTACATTAAAAAGAAGATTAAAAGCTAGAGTAGAGTTAATGATGGAACTACAAGATTTGGAGTGTGGAAAGATTTTACCTGCAAAAAGTTCTATTCGCCTGTCAGGCTCTTTGACTCAATGGCAAACTGTGAGCTGGCCTGAATATTGCCAAGCATCTTCAACTGCCTACTTGGTTTCTGAGGGTCTAGTAAATGCTGATAATATGCTATATAGAGCTATCGTAACGAGGCAGTCAGCAAAACTTGTGGCTATGGTAGCAGTTAGTAGTGACTATCCAAAAAAGGCCCCAATAGTTTCTATGACTTTACATTGGAATGGTACACACAATGCTCAATGTAATGATGATTTGAGAGACATAGAAAGAGTTATAAATACCAATTGGAATGCTGACGATTCTATAGAAACTCCAACACTGTCTGCACAAATGACCAAGTTGTTGACTTGTTTAGACATTCTTTTGGAAACATCTGGATCATCAGAGTTTCCTCCAGACAAAGTAATATTTCAGTCAGTCCGTGGACGTAATCGTGTTAAACCTTACAAGTTTCTAAAACAAGGAACAGGGGTGTTTGTACAGCACTGATTTTTAAAAAATAATAAATGGTATATAACAGTCATGGTTTTTCTTTTATTGTATTAAATAATAATATGCCAATATCCAGATGTTAAAATAATTATTTATTGAAACAAAACAAAATAATTTTATAGTACAACAGTCTTTATTCTTATTTCAGTAAAGCATTAAACAATATTTTAAGATAAATCATAAACAATGATCACAATTTGGTAAAATGTGAGTTAGTGTTAAAGAAAATGTACATTATTTCAAGTCACATTAGCGAAAAATACTACAACATAATTCATAGCTTAACCTAAAAAATGCCATATTGTTATTGGTCGATAATGAGATCTCTATAGCAGGTTGTCCATTAAGATATTACTTCATAATTTCACTTATACACTCTACAACTTAGTATTCATTCATGTAAAGATGACATGGTTTTGTGAATCAATGCTACAATTTCTAGTAATATTTTTTTTCTTTTTTTATGTACTTTTATAATATCTATTAACCTTAAAAGAAATAAAAAATAGTACATGTTATACGAAAAGTGCTTCGTTAATCCGTAAAAGCTGCACTACTTCATTTATCTTGTACTAAAGTGTCAAACATAATGTAAGGTACAACCATTTATTTATAAGAGATAATTATAGTGACACAACTATTAAACTACTTATCTATACATTCAAGCATTGCTAAAATCTTGCACTAAAATGTTTAAAATGATACCTACTATGATTTGCTTTGTTTACAAGGAATCTGCTACACATAAAAAAATATAACTCACTATTGCAATCTCTGGTAAATATCATCATTAGACGACAAAGTGTAATGATTATTTACCTCTAATTGATATTATTCACTTATTCCTTTTTACACTTTTTATATGATAATTGTATATAGTTCATCACGTCCATATAATTATGAGAACAAAATAAAATCACTTTTCAACTTGCGTCCAATTCATCTTATTTCTAACAGTTGCATATTGCATTATGAGATCCCGGCTTCAAGTTTCACATCCATAATTTTTCGCGGCCCCTTGAGGCAGTTGAGCCGCCTTTGCACTGCATCTCGGTCTGTAAATAATTTTTAATACTTAGGTTTAATATGAAATATGCTTTTAAATACAAAATTGATAATTTTTATTATAATATAAAATATATATATAAATAAATAAATAAAATAAATATATAAAATATTAAGTTTATTGATTTAACAAAGAAGTGTTACTTACTGAAATGTATAACTGTTATCACTACCAGTATGTTGATGACCACATACTTTGGTACTAACGTACTAACTCAGTACAAGTTAACTCAAGGTTACAAGGTCACATGTTATATTACATACGTCCACTAACTCGCAATGCCCCGTGCCCAGCAGCAGGACAGTGATGGGTTGATGATGATGTTGGATGTAGGTTTCAGAAACCACCTAGCATCAGATGGCGAGAATGGTCGCGAGCTAGTTTTTGAAAATACAAATAATATACTGACACTTGGAGAGCGTGGTTCGGTGCTGCGGGTGCAGCGGGTGGCGCTGCACGAGCGAGTGCAGCAGCACCTGCGCGGACATGTAGCGCCGCTCGCACTCCTTCATATCGCCGAACAGCTCCTCGATAGCCGCCATCTGGCACTACACACAAATCAATATGTTACTCATAAGCTTACTAATTTCTAATGTTCAAATCTGGACTGCGGCTTTCAATGGCCTAGGCAAAAGTTAAGCGCTTATCTTTTTCGTCAAAAGGTAAAACTGTACTGCAGCATAAACGGTACAGCAGTGACATCAATTTTTCGTTAAGACGTCTGAAACTTAGGTTTATGTGTAAACTTTAATACAAAAATGTTACCATTTCTATAGCATGTTCATAGAGTATTTTGTCACAGGCTGCAGGGGTGACTCCTGCTTCGTGAAGTCTGCGGGATTCATTTACGATCCATTTGTACTTTCCGTTCATCAAGGATACAACTGAAACATAAATTAAATTGTTGACAAGAGCCATAGAAACAATTTATTTATCAAAAAAATAAAACCATGTAATAGACATGCTATCTTCATTAATACCATAAATATTATTAATACACTCTGTACAGACATTCCGATGTTTTTAATTATTTGAAAAGTACATTATTCCATATGGTTATAGGCTATATTAAAGCAAAGCACCACTTCAACAAATAGCAAAAAAATTCGGGATATAAATTGGCTTATTCCTCGTGTTACGGTTTTTATTTCGTTTGGTACTACCGATAGTCAAGTACCCTATTATACAATAAAGCATTTTTTTTACACAGTGATAATCTTTGATTTTCTATTTATTATCATAATTGATGATTATCTATTTTGACACTTAACTGTATGTACAGCATTTCACCAACGCTACAGGTCGACTTGTAGAAAATGGTATTCTGGCATTAAGTCCGCCTATTGTATCCCTATTTAAGGTGTTACACTTAAGTTAAAATAAATAAGTGAAAAAGTAATAGAAGTGATAGTGACCATTGCGCACTTGCGGCGTGGGCTGCAGCGTGCGCTCGCGGTAGTGCGCGGCGGCGAGGCGAAGGCCGGCCGCCAGCGCCTGCATGGCCTGCACCAGCAGCCCTAGCCGCACGCTCTCGTTGCTGCGCTCTGCAACCACACAACACTACAACTGTAGTGTACACTACACTACATCACCAACCCATCGCAGTCCCACTGCTCGGCAGGTCTCCTTTCAAATATGAAAAGGATTTAGCCATAACCCACCACGCTTGCAGAGTGCGGGATAGTAAACTTCACAAATCAAATCAAATTATTTATATATTTTTGGAACACAATACAACAATGCAAAATGGGTGAATTCCCAATTCAATTTCGCGACTTAAAAAATGTAACACATAAACAAAAAAATTACACCCGTCATCTTTAGAATTTAATAACAAAAACATTGAAATTTATTTATTCAATAGATTACATAATTAATTTTTTGTATCAGTCTAGTATCCCGCTCGTCCAATCATCCAGGCCGCCTGCTCGGCTGACATACACATAATATAATAAAACTATTTCGCCTCAGATGTCCTGTGAACACTTACCGTCACCCTCAGAGGTGTCCATGAGCGCGGCGATGGGCGCGCCGCAGGACACGGCCATGTCCGACAGCAGCTCCGCCAGCATCAGCACGAAGTTCAGCTGCGAGAACACCTTACTATGTTCTTCCTGAATAAATCACGACATTATAATAAAAAAAGTTCAGAGTAAAAAGTAAAATATTGTGTATAATGCAATAGAAATTAATACAATTTAAGTAAGAAACATGTGCATTTGCAAATGATGTGCGAATAATGGTGAAAAAATTAAAGAAATGTACTACGATGTATCAAACTAACATACAGATGATGCAGGCCACCTCATTTCTCCTAAGGACTAAGATTTAAAACATCTCCTCAATTAATTGTGGCATAGTAATTCGGGAATGTTGTGGTGTGGCGTGGTTGTGACGTGTTTGTGGTGTAGTTGTGGCGGTACTGACGGCGAGAATGGTCTCCTCCTGCAGGTTGGGGATGTAGACGGGCGGGTCGTGCGGCAGGCGCAGGCCGCGCAGCAACTGCTCGGGCAGCGCGCGCTTGGGTGACGCCGCTTCGCCGCTCGCCTTCAGCGCCAGCGACACCGGCGGGGATGACCCTGACACACAGACACACATATATTTCATTATCTCTTATTTTCAATCGTAGTTGAATCGCCTATTTCAGTTATAATTATTAAGTTCTTTATTAATAAATTAATGGTTTATATGTAATCATTATAGTGCTGGTACGCCGACAAGAACCACGGAACAGATTCAATCTGACTAAACGTAGCGTAGGCGGAGCTAAAAGTACGAAACAGGATAAGTTTTGTATGAAAAAAGTCTTAATCGGAGGCCTTTTAAAAGGTTTGACAACATCTGAAACAGTTTGGCCACCAACCCGTATCTCCACCAATCCCTATTGGATATCATCGGTAATTTTCAACAATGCGGTAGTCATACTATGACCACGACGGAAGCCGGACTGACGATTATCACTGAATCTTATCGATGATATCGTTTTACATCGAACTCATTGTTAAACAATATGAGCGATGTGACATTGTTTTACATCGAACTCGATATAAAACAATTTCTTCGATAAGATTCAGTGACACTGCTATGTACATTAGTCGATGACAAGCTTTCCGTTTTTTGCTATTGTATCGGTACTGAATCGCGTATAAAATTCCTCTAAATCTCCCTATATTTGAGTACATGGCGATTATATTTTACTACCTTTCGGATAACATATCGCATATTATGCCAAAACACAGGAATCTTGCAGAAGTCCAAGGGTCGCAAATAATTCGTTGTGCAAACACTATAAAGATCGCCGAGACCGACGTTCTAGTCAATTTTATGTTGATAATTTCTAATAATAAGCAGCCAAGTTAATGTTTAAGAAAAAATAGGACATGTGAAAGATAATGCAATAAACCAACCAAACTAAAGTCATTTAAATGTTAATTATCGTCACATGTTATTGAGATCTAGAACTACTTTATCAATAAATTTAGTTGGATATTACTACATTAATCACTGATATGTACACAATTCCAGATAGGCAATCAACTGCAGATCAAGTGCTATTGTCAATTATTAATAATTGATGGTATAATATTAAGTAAAGCGCAGTCCACAATGCTTTGAAAATTTGGGATTTATATTATTTATACAAAATGATGGAACAGACTTAGTGTAACTAATTAATTTAATGGTGAGCCACAGCTAAAGTACAAATGGCGTGTCTATAAGAATAAACCGTGTTTGTGTTTTGGGTCTTCTGAAATGCCAAATACAATTATTAATTTTACGAGACCTAAGTATTTCTCTTCTACTACTACAGTTACTAGACATGTAGGACTATATTGTGGCTTTTCGGCTTGTATGAACGTATCGTCTCTGAAACACACCTAAAATCGAGACTGAGAAGTGTAAATGTATTGTTAATATTGTGTAGTATGTATTGTAAATATAGATAATGTATTGTTAGTATTGTTAATCATTTGTGATTTTACACTTGATTTTAGGGAAGGCCGAGAGTTTTTTTCCGCCGGCTTTTTTCTCCAGGCCTACCTTAGCCAAAAGGGCGCCTGAAGCCGATGTACCATGTTATTTGACGTTCAT
>DWQL01001665.1:0-11009 GCA_018231265.1 Noctuana haematospila
AACACCTCGCGCAGCCACACCTACCCACGTAACCTTAATACAGAAATAAGAGTGACGCCACTCCGCGTTTTTAAAAATTTTCAATGTCTGTGTAATTGATAAAGTAATCTTTTTTTTTATCTGTTTGACAAGAAATCGTAGTGCAGCGTAGTGCAGGGCGGACGAAAACATTCCCGCGTTAAGTGCTGTCAAAGCAAACGTCATAATTCTTTTTTTTATTACAGTGCTACGAACGCTACGATAAAATATTGTACATTTATATTGACACGATTAAAGAATGATTCAGATTTAATGATCGGTTCGGAATAGTAAAACGATCGTAACTAAATAGCGTAGCGTGTTTACAATTCGTACATGATTGATATTTATATACAGTACGTAATAATAACCAGATGTCTTGTGCAAGAGCATCTACCGTGTATCCATCCGCTGCATTGTATTATCGGCAAATTTCAGTACAAAGTTTTTCTTAATAGATCGCTTTAAGTGCCCTGGAAGATGTCAAAAATATTAATTTGCTTTTGTTATACTCACAATAGTATTTATACGTTTACTTTCATCGCTTCATCTAAACTACGATAGTGCAGTTCTTCCTTTTTTTAAATGTTAATCCATGGCACCCACGACGGAAACGACAGAATCCTGTGTGAAGCATTATTATTGATCTAAGTATTAATTTATTCATTTCGTCATGAGTATTGTCATATTTTGGATTTAGATCTACTTTAGATCTGTAACTTACGGATATTACTGCCTTCCATAAAGGAATTTCAGCGGCGCTATTCTATTGGTTGATTATTAATAGAAAAATTTCAATCAACAAAAGAAACTGATCGAAATCAATATTTTCTTTTGGCTCTTTGTTCTGAAACAAGCTGAATAAAAATTCAGTTTTATGCTCTATTTGCCGCTAAAAAAAAACAAAAAACGTCTGAATCCAAACTGTCTAAAAATCTCAACATAAAAGTACCATAGACAACATTTTTATATCAAAATCTAAACTTTCTAATCTATAGTGTCCAATGTTTTTGCTGTTTTAGTGTTATTTAAATAGTGTTCAAAATGTGCTACTGAATGGAACTATGATATTATTTGTTGTCATCTTCTTTTTGCCTTATTGTGTTTTTTCTACAACGTTGACTTTTGCCAACATCGGAGAGGTAGGTATAGTAAAGTATTTTATATATATATATATTTTATTTTATCTAAATCTTTTTTCACTTTAAAAACACATTATTAAAGATACACCTTTATTATTCGACGTAATTCCCATACAATTTATCGAATAATGTCCAATACATCATATTTTATTATAATTACCTAGCGCACAGATAATGAACGGGCAGTATAAATTGTCACAGATTATAAAACAAAGCTTCGCGAGCACCTTGACCGAGTTCCCGCCGATTTGAACGTCAAATAACAATGTTACAAGTCAAAAGTAAGGGAGTTATGTAACATGTAGATTTAAGAATACCTAACAGTTAAAGTAACACACGGCTACTGTGCAATCGTTTTACTTAAAACGAGAAAGTTACGCTTTTGAAGTGAACGAGATGGATTTGGCAAGAAGAACCCGCGCGGGTGACATCCATCTTGAAAAAACCATAGACAAATATAGACATGTAATCTGTAAATATCTATATTTAATCATTAACGGTCTCATAAAGCTATTCCGGTTTTAAAATTTTACATGCATTAAATAAACTTTACATGTGGATTTCACGGTTTAAAAAAGTAAAAAGTTAACATACAAAAATATTTGATGCAGAAGTTTCTCATTTTCAGATTTAGACACAAAGCCTAGGTAAATTGTAAATAAAACTTACGTCTACTGAACCTTAGGTTATCATTAATAGGTAAATTCATTTTTGTTTAAACATAAAGCGGAATAAAAGTAGATTGCCGTGAAACTTCCTAGAAGTACCATTACTAGTAGTAATAGTGCATAGATTCGAACCCTAGGCGATGTTTTACGAACCATTGTGTACGCACGTTCACTGCGCCTGCCAGTGTATCGATTTAGTCGATAAGATTGTTATCGATAAAACTGAGTTGTTTGAATTATTACCGCGCAAGGTTTTTAACCGTGACTTCGTCCACGGGTGTTATAAGTTCTCTATTAAAACCTGTAAGAATCTTATATCTTCAGCACTTATGATGTTTGTTTGATTAAGAAGTTTCTTGTTAAGACTATAGTTTTAAAATGTTAAACTGATTAAGGACTTTATGTAGTATCTCGTAGTATATATAGGATTTTGCATTTTGTGTCTTTTTCTTCTGTGACATATACCTACTTCATTTCAAAATACCACAAGATTAACTTACGTTTCTTAGTTAACTGTCTATGATTTTTTTTAAAGGTTGATATCAATATTTCTAGTCGGGGAATCCCTAGCGCGATGTGGCGACACCGGTCATAACTCCGGGAATCAACAATGGACCATAAACAAGTTATAAACGCACCGCGATTCGAGATGCAGGTCTTATTGCTGTGTTAGTTAGACCGGAAAAGTTAACCCGATCTTTCATTTAAGTTCTATTGTGTACCCGTAACTCTAGGTTCAAGTTAGGCAACAAAATGGCAACCTCTCAACTCTTTGTCGTTTGTCTTGTCCAGCCAGTCAAAACTCTACGTCGACATCTTTGTTCTACGAGTACCTATCTCTGCTCCTGATAAAGATTTTATTTGCTTCTTTTTTCTTATCCTTATTTTGTACATAATTTAAACATTGACAGTTTATTCTTAATGATCTTAATTGTCGCCTTAAGCGAATTTATTTGCATCAATGTAGCTCTAAATTTTTTCAAATTCTGTTTCTGTTTCCTCTGTCGCATCGTACATAGTTATTTTCAGGTGTTCGCATATTGCATTGCTCTCGGTATTATTAGCCAATATTACACAATGTTCAAACCGTACTCAAACACCTCTACCCCCGTTTCTCCCCGGCTCTAAAGCTCGGTTATACCGGTCACGCGATAACGGCTGATAACGGTGCGCTTATCTAAATCCTGCACTAGATCAAATAGACGGACTGTCTTGTTTGGGGCGATGGTGACCATTTTAAGGCTCGGATTTCTGAACGTTACTTACCGAAGTGATTCTGGAATTGTTGAAGTCTATATCAAATAGATAAATTTTGAACCTCATTAGTATTGTAATTATGCTCGCAACTGTGATCTGTATACTGCGTTTCTACTAGTTTCTTTAATCCTGAAGTTGTTCAGTATTTACTTTGTGTATACTATGTTATTGTCATGCGGTGTGTAAATTTAGAAAAAAGACAAAAAAAATCTTTTAATGTGACTAACTCAAAATGTTTGTCAGTCTTGTTAGGTTTAGGTATATGAAGCTTAAGAATAGCATAAAATTATTCTTTAATATTTACGGCAAACGGTTACGGTTTGGTTTAATCCAAAAACTCACTGGCAATCTAGCAATTTATATTGTAATTAAGGAGTTTTATAATGAATAGATTATAAACGTCGTTGTGTTATAGAGGCACGATACGCAAATTAGCCAGACTACGAGCGAGCGTTCGGTCGCCAACCGCATTATCGTCTCTTCACGCGCCACTTGCTTGAGGAAGTGCGACAAAAAAGTTTGCGAGAACGTCTTCGTTTACTTTTAAATGGGTATCGCTATTTTTATATTTTAGTAGGTTAGCTGTTTCGCGATTAAGCGTATTAATGCTCCAGTCACGCCTTATTCGTTTGTCTGTCTGTCTGTCTATGGTAGCTAGTAGATTCGTAAGTGTAAAGTGACGATAAACTATAGCCAGTGAGAAGCACAAGATAGAAGTGTATCAATATGGATTTTTCATTTGTTTGTTTTTAATATTACAATTTTAAGTTAAAATCGCAAATGATCTGTCGTCTTGAAAGCTAATAATATCTAAGCTCTAAACATTCTTCAAAGTTATGGCCGATTCTGTTGCTGATGTTGCAAATAAAATTTGTTTTAAAATCTCTTAATATATTAACAATAAGATCGGCAAATATCGCTAAGTATTGGCATCCATTAGCGTAGTTAGTTAGGTTAACCGCTTTCCCACAAGCTATAATTGTTAGAATCGTTAATGCTACGATGTAATAGACCAAGGAAAATCCTGTTTTCACACCGCCTGACTCACTATTTGCAGTATTTGTTATGATTTGGTTTCATCTCCTCACTTAACTTATCGCAATATTATTTACCATCAATAAAATTTATTATGTTAGCCCTTAGGTTGTGATCGCAGTCATACTGTAATATCAAAATGTATTTATTCGTTTCCAAAGTCAATGATTAAATCGTATTGAATATTATTAGTATCATGTCACTTTAGCTCTATTGATATCCTTTCTTTGTTACATTCGATATCACATACATTCAGTCGAAATTATGAGATTTGTTATCAACCCTTGTACACCTAGCTCTATTACTGTAACAATTAATATATACGCGAACATGAAAATGTTCAGTGGTATTGTCTTTAAAAGTGAACACACGAACGTATTACCTCCACATGTCGCTGTGACTCAGCCGTTGAACCATAAACCGGGCCGATAACATATCATGTTTGAACAGGCGGTCGCACTCACGCCGGTCGCCCTCCTAACATATTAGTTGTTTCAGCGTTTCCAACTATAGCGTTATCATTCGTAAAGTCACCGTTTGGAAAGGTGGTATTCATTTTCCATATTATATTGTTTTGGTCTTTTGTTTCTTCATTTTTCTTTTTGTAAGTTCTTGGAATCGTTTGTTTGATCTCATTGTAATTTTTCGTATTGCCAGTTTTTCCATTGGACTGATCTCCTTACTTCCTTTGCAGTTGTTGCAGTCATGCATTATTTGAGTATATTTGGCGTAAAGTAAAACTAGAGAATACTTAATCTGTTAATAGTTTAATAATTTGACTATAGTTCATATTAATATCCTTAGATCACTAATTAGTTTTGCTTGATTTTCAGTATATTTGTGCGAGACTGTACCTCTTAATCACCTACTTACATCCGCTAGTCAGTTAAACTCCACTGTAGCGTTACGTCGTCATGCCTTTTCGTTTATCGCTGAGCAGACACTTGACGCTATCGACCCATTAATACAATAAATTTTAGTTAAGGTCTACATTATCCCGGCAAGAAAATACTTTTGCCATGTTTGTTCAATTAGGTTATTCGGTTCTGTTATGTTCGATAAAAGAAAAATGTTTGGTTGATTGAGTTATTGTTGTTGCTTATCATAATGTATTTTACTTATTTATAATTTGTTTTTATCTTTACAGAGACTCTCCAGGAAAAATGGCGTCCGAGAAGATGAATCCAGTTGGTACTGGGATCCGCCGCCGCAGACATCACAAGTACTTGATGAAGATCTCGAAAAACACTACAAAACGCAAATACAAAAATTGCAAGGGGAGCTTTCCGCCGTGAGGGATCGTGATGTTGTTGACTTCAGGTCAGACACAGATGAAGAACTTAACCGGCTACGAGAAGAAAACAAGAATTTGACCACCAACCTTGACGACCTAGACAATCAACACCAAGTAGCTATGGATCGATTGCTTTCTCTTAAAAATGAACTACATAAAAATTTTGAAATTTTAAAGCAAGAACATGAAGATTTAAAGAGCGCCAATGATGACTACGCTAAGGAGGTTAATTTACTATTAACAAAAATAGGCGAAAGAGACAAGGAAATCGAAACGATGAAGTCTGCAAATTCTGACTATGATACATTATTACATAAATATCAGAACTTAGAAAGGATATATAGTCTTTTAAGAGAAAATGCAGAAAAATTTCAAGAAGAAAATCAAGAATTGCATGAGGAAGTTTTTAAACTACAGGAACAAGTTACAAAATTAGAACATGATGTTGAAATTGCGACTAAACGTTCTGAAATATCAGATATGGTCCCTAAATCTAAATACGAGGAACTTTCCAAAGAACTGATTCTTCTTAAAGAGAGAAGAAATTCTAATCTAATACATTTAGATGAAATCAACATAGATGACAACGCTAAAGTTGTCATAGAGACTTTAAAGAGAGATATAAGTGAATTAAGACACAAGTTATCACAATATGAATCAAGTAACCATGATAACAATGATAATAAAATTGTTAAATCAGATAGAATAATCCAATTATACAACAAATATGTCAACTTTGATCTACCAGTGGATTATGTTGGTGAAATGCCCTCGGCGTCCGATAACCTTGCACTGTATAAACTAGAGAGCGTATTTAAAACACTTAATTCATTTAAAAAAGAAATCGATGTATTGGACCATAGAATTACCGAAAAATCTTTGGAAATTAACCACTTGCAAACACAAATTGAAGATTTAACCACAGAAAATGATTTTCTAACTACTGACCTCCAACATTATGAAAGAGAGTTAGATGAAATGAAGAAAAATAATGATTTCCTCATATCTGAAATTGCGGCCTTGAAAAATACGACAAAGTTGGAACCCATTATAGAAACACATGAAGACAATTATGCTACGTTAGAAACGGAGTTAGCAGATAGTAATAAGATGAATAAAACTTTTGAGAAAAAAATACAAAGAGTAGAGCAGGAGCTACTTGAAGTAAGTAAAGAGAAAACATTGCTACAAGAAAGTTTAAACGATATGAAAAATAAATATACGTCTATGCTCAATGAATTAGAAATATGCAAAATGCAAACCAATGCTATGGAAGAATTGGAAAGTAATAGAAGTGCTAAACACTCTGAGAAGATATTAAATGAAATCGATGATCTTAAAAAACGTTTAAGTTCTTCTAATTCTAAAAATGAACAGCTCGCAATTGATATACATATACTAGAAAATGATAAAGTATTATTGACGAAGGAAGTTGATGATCTTAGAAATACGTTAGAAGCCAAGACAAATTCTTTTAAAGAAATTGAATCGTCAAATAATATATTACTTCATAAATTAAATGATTTGGAAGCCAGACTGAAAGAATCGGAACAAAATAGTCAAGAAATCTTATCAAGAAAGATGTTATTAGAACAAAAAATGCAGAATCTTGAAACTGAAATACATTCTAAAACCGATTTAGAAAAGGTTGTAACAGAAAAAAATCTTATTTCTGAAAAGTTGGATGAAACCTTAGGGGAAAACAGAAATCTGTCAAATAAAATTAATATTCTTCATAGGGAAATTGAAACGTTACAACTCAAAGAAAAAGAATTTTCGCATGAAAAAAGATGTATGGATAAAAATCGTACTATAGAATTACAGCAAATATCTACATTTCAACAAACTATTGATCAACTAAAAATGAAAATAGCTGAACTTGAAGAAGAAAATGTGAATATTGAAAACCTTCGAACTGAAAATAAAATTCTTTCAGAGTCCGAATTACATCTTAAAGCTAAGCTCATTACCTCAGACGCTAAAATCTCGGAGTTAGAAAACGAAGTTAAACAAGTCGGTGCAGAATTAGGTGAAAAAAATTTGATTATTAATAATCTCAACAGCGTAATTGATGAAAACAACGTCAAAAATGCTACTTTAAGTCAAAATGCTACTGATCTAGAAAATGCAATAAGAATTAAAACGCTGGAGCTTGATCATCTTAAACATTCGTTAGAGGAACTAACTGAAAAGTTAAAGAGTACTAGTAATATTACAAATCAAAATCAAGAAGAATGGGATAAACTTCAGATACAAACGGAAGAAATGAGCAAGAATATTCATCGTCTAAATGACGAATTAAAATCAAAAAATATTGACATATCAAGTCTAACGAATCGTACAAATGAGTTGGAAAAGCTTTGTAATGAATACAAACATATTATTGATAAGAAAGATACGGAAATACAAAATTTAAACCAATCGGTCTCAGAGTTGACAAGTAAAGTAACAAATATGGAACATGTTTCTGAACATAATGAATTATCATCAAAGTTATTAAAAGAAAAGTTAGCAATAGAGGAAAGTGCTACTGCATTACAAAATACTATATCATATAAAGAAAATGAAATTTCGGAAATGAAAATAAAGTTAGAATCAATGGAAAATACTTGCTCCGAGTATAAAACAATATTAGATAAAGCAACAACAGAAAAGAACGATCTTATTAATCTTATCACCTTAAAACACAGTGAAAGTGTACAATATCACAACGAAATTCAGAGATTGAACCAAGTCCTTTTTGAACAAACAAATGAATTTAAGAAAATAATTGAAGAAAAAGATACGCTGATGCGGAACTCAAGTAGTTGTCCCAACTGTGAAAATTTGAGCATCGCTCTTAAGGAAAAAGATGAATTAATTATCTCTCTAAATCAAAATCTTAGTGATTACGAGAAATCAAGATCTGAACTTCAAAATAGTAGTGAAACTGTAAGGAATTTAACAAAGAAATGTGAAGATTTAGATAAGAGTTTGACGACTCAGTTAGAGACACTCAAGAAATTGACAACAGAAAATGCACAGGCAAGAAATTTTTTAAGCATCTTCATTAAGTCCCTCTTAATCTATTAAATTCTACATCAATTTGATAATGACTTCCTGAGGTATTTTTCTATTTCGTAAAAACATAACCCCATATATGTTTGTATATCCACAGTTGTCAGAACAGGAACAAAATTCCTCGAAAGAACTGGAGAGGCTACGTCATCACTTGGTGGAGATGGAAGAGAGCTACACCCAGGAGTTGATGACGTCAGAACAGAAGCTCAACGAGTGTCAAGTTAGACTACATCAGGTAGAAGAGAGAGCCAAGCAGACGAGCACAGTGTATACCAGTAACAGGTTGGCATCTGCCTCTAAGTAGATTTCAGGTGCTGAAATTTATCGTTCATGACTTTAACTCACAGTAAATATATTCTTGAAATTTAAGTAAATATCAATAATATTTTATAAATCAAGTTCAGACCAGTATATGACTCCAATCTGAATGGTATAAATTACTTATTGTGTTACAGGATTATTTCATTTATATCTGAGCATATTTTATTTTTAATTTACAGCATCAGAGCAAACCAGGAAGTGGAAACTTTACGGAATCAAATCAAACTGTTAGAGAAGCAAAGGGAGGAAGTACAAGCGAGGCTGAGTGAGGCAGACGATGCTAGAAGCAGGAGTGAAGCGGCGCTCACCAATCTACAAGTCGTTCTGGAGCAGTTTCAGTTGGGTTTGTATTATTTTATTCCATTCGCTTTTACAATATTGTACGAAGAACTACCTACCGTAGATGAAATAAAGATCGTCAAGTAGCAGCCACAAGAGTTAGATGAATTGATGATGCAAAAGAGATATTAGCATAAAAACTGCAAGGCGTAAAATACAGTGTAGGATCTGCATGCTTTGAGTTTGTTCCTTGTACTATATTATTTCTAATACCTATATTACACTATATAAGAGCGTACTTACAATACGACTTAATTATAAACCTGCCAGTATGAAAAGTCACACAAATAATGCTTCAGCTTCTTATAAAATCAAAAACCATAAATCAAACATTGCAGATAAGGAACGAGACATATACAATGCTACAGAAAAGATAAGGAACAAGATGGAAGCCACTAAGAGAGAGAATGACAATCTAAGACTTGAGATTGCCAAACTAAATGCCAAATTAGAAGAATCCATAGCCGGACTGCAAGCCGCAACAAGGCTGGGCGATCAAGTGGAAACTAAAACAGCACAAATCAATGACCTAAAGGAGCAAGGTAGTAGATAGACAGTATATGTAGAAATTTTGGTTTTGAATTTTGGTTGATTTGACTTAGATTTTAGTATAGAAGATTGTGTACATTTTGAAATGAATTCGCTACTTCAGTTTTAGAAATGCGTGTAATATATTAGTTAGACGTATAGCGAGAAAGAAATGAATAGTCTGTCTTATTTTCTATATTGTTTTTTTTTTCTCTTTAATAATTCTTTTTATTTTTAATTTTCGCGTTTACTTATTTATATTACGAAGTTTGTTGTATTCCAATTTTATTGTTTCGTTATTTCTTATGTTCGTTTTGTTAATCTCTCTCGCTGTATTGTTTCTTCATTTCGATATGTAATTACATATACAAAGTATATACTTTGTGTTTTCTTAATTCTTAATCTTTAAAAATGATCGAAGTCATCTGTGCACGTAGAATTGTCTCGTATTTTATTTTTCAAAACTGATTTTGGGAGTTTCAAGTCGTGCAGTCGAGTTGCGGTGTTTGGCTAAATATCAGCTGGTAATTCTGGGGTTTGTACACCCAGGCTACCAGGTGGTATGCAGTTATACGCCGTATTGCAACGTATTAGTAACGAAAATCCTATGACACACGTAAGTTTGAAAGTTCGCTTCATGTAATAACTGTCGTGTGTTCATTTTGTTGTTGTTCGTTCGTTTTGAATATGCTTTTGAACGTGTGTCTTAATGTTATTGCAACGCGTTAAAATATTGAAAGACTTTTATTGTCTTAGCTTTCATAGTAGTAGTTAATTCAATTTGATTGACAGTGAAATTAATATAAGTACGAGGGAGAAATAATATAAATATTTGGAACCTTAAATATACCTCCCATCCGACAGTTTTATTTTGTCAACATTGAAATTAAAACTATTGAAATCATGCTTTTTAATAAGTATAATATTTAATTAAGTAAAACGAAGAATCAACGCTTGCCAGCTGAATGAAGAACTGAGCTTAAGACCATCTTCGGTCTAATCTCATTTGGTAACTGTGAGACTTATCACGCCGCGGCCACCCAACCGGCAGCGAGAACCCATTCGATGATACTCATTTTTAGAAAACTCATTGCTAGTGAGATTCGTGTTTAGAAAACTCATTGGGTTCTTAGTTCATTTTAAAGTACTCATCGCGAGTAATATTCGTGTTTAGAGAACTCACTAGGTTCTAAGCTCAATTTTACAGAACTCATCGCGAGTAAGACTCGTGTTTAGAGAACTCATTGGGTGCTAAGTTTAGAATACTCATTGCGGGTTGAACTCGGTGGGTGCTCGGCGTCGGTTAGGGAGGTCGCGTTAAACTCAGATTACCATATGGGGTTTGAT
>DWQL01001666.1:0-11006 GCA_018231265.1 Noctuana haematospila
CATAGAACTGCTAAGGTCATTCTACAGAGAGCTGACATCACAAGATTGCAAAGTAACTGGAAATTGCAAAAAAAAAATCGAATTTTAATTTTGTAATTTACATACTATAAAAACAAATTATGGGTAGGTTATTCTAAAAATAATCATTTTAATCCAGTTAGATTAAGGCTATATTTTTGATTGAGCGGAACAAACGTTGCAGTGTTTCGGAAATGAGAAATGAATTGTTCCGTAATGGCGGGAACGGGACAAGTGTTGCGTAAAGAATATTGCGGGAATTGTTGCAGCGAACCAGGAATTTTCATGTACATTTTAGCGGGAATATTTTGTACTTGGTAAAAACTTTAAGGCTAAAGAATTGAAAATTAATATTAAAGTTTGCGCATAGAGAAAAACCAAAACAGTAGTGGTCTTAATCTTAATACGTTCACTGACAAAGACGAATAAGATCAAGAAGCAACGTGGTAGAAATGTGAAATTAATTATTGTAGGTACGATAGATAGAGCGTGGACGCTGCTCGTAGCATGTGTCGTTTGTCTACGACCACTGTAGCCAGTTCTACGGCTAATCCGTGCTACATAGCAGCCGTAGCAAGGATACGCTTGTAAAATTAATTCTTTAGCTATATGTGGGTTTTCTCTAAAATACGTCACAACATACAATTACATTAGGTTTTACAATATCCTGGATATGAAAAGTTACTCATGTACATTGTCAGTGGAAATTAGATGCAAAATAAGTTAGACGAGTTAAGTCAACTTAGAATTTAGTCTTTTAGTACAAAGGGTAAATTCTGCATGCCATGCGGTAAATCTCACGATGCATCTCGCAAAGATCAACATAATTATATTTTTAATTTAATAAAAAAATTTATCAATTCAATACTCATACGATAATAAGATTATAAAACATATTGTGTTAACGTCAAATAAAAAATTAAGAGTATATAGATGGTTTTGGTATGAATTCGTACGGCGAGTTTAATACAGCCGCCAATAATAATATGCTCATAACATTTAAGTACATTATGGAAATATCATTGCTACTAGCATTATCCAATTACCATCCAACAATTATTATCATTATCGTTTATCGTAAGGCGAGTAATTTATATAAATACTGTGTATTCATTGTTATTCTGTAAACTAAAGGAATTTCGAACATTGAATATAATAAATATAACGAAAAAAATTTATGATAAACCAAAATAAACTTATACTACAAAAATACTCGATGATAACATCAGCGTAACAGACATAATCTTCATGTAAATGAAAAAAAAAATTGCGTCAAAAATCTGGTTAAAATTTTAAAAAGTTGTAAATAACATCGTCCAAATAAAACATTTTATTTTATACGTGATGCAAACAAAAACATTACTCATTCGTATACAAACAATTCACTATTTGATCAATTGGCTACAACAGATACACAAACGTAATACGAACCGAACAAAATTGATAGTACATGATTTGGCGGGGTCCGAATTTTTATTCAATTCCGAACTGGCTTCAGCTCAAACACTGCGTTAGCAGAATTAAATTATGGTTGCGCCAATTACAACCGTTTTTGAATCACGATGGCCGAACGCCAATTTATTAGCTATAAAACCCACTTTAGTTTAATACTCTTCCAGTAATTATAGCCTTTATAAAACTCGTTTGTTTTCATTTAATAATTGGATAGTTATATTACAGGTTATTTGCCTAATAATACTAACTAATAATTATCCAATTAATTCCCTACTGCTATGTATGGGTCTATAATAGTTAACACTTTTATTTATTGCGGATTTAGGTGATTTCATTTATGTGGGATTTTGCATTGGATGTATCTATTACGTGAACGCGACACGTGAACGTGTTTATTAGTAATATGGAAGTTTTTTAATAGATACAATTTTGTGTGTAAAATAGTTTAAGCCTAAGTGGTTCATATTATCTTACATACATATAAACAATAATTGTTTATTGAATACCAGTCGATAGTCGCAGTTTTACACCATCTTGACTCGAATCTTGCTCTTTTGTATGTCATATTACATATGACCGCATAGCTATCATATTATTTCCTAAATGTTTAACTTCCTGAACTTCGGCGACAAAACTGGGAAAAATAAGTACTTATATATAAATATTACCATTTTATAATATTCTCACTCTCAAACATTTAATGCATGATTAGCGATGTTTGTAGCGGAGGAATTATTCTGATATTCGTATACCTAATCAGATATTGGATCTAAGCGAACGTAGTCAAGTATTGAGATTGCGGTAGTCAAAGCAAACTCGCTTCGGGCTATAATGCAAAGTATTCACAGAAACTAACTGCAGGATCATGAGCTAAGCTACGTCGAATAACTGGATTCTAGTGGGAAGTAATTATAAGTATCTATCTGTTTATCTGTGTTCTAAGTTTAGATGTTTAAGAATTGTTTGTAAATGTTGTATATGTTATGCTGTTGGTGGGTCATAATAAATAAATAAATAAAAATAAATAAATAAATAAGCAAACGATAAATTTATTTAAATAAATAAAAACATTTTTATTCATCATAACGTATTTGAATACACTCGATGAACGTCAAATAACACAGTACATCGGCTTTAGGCGCCCATTTGGCTAAGGTAGGCCGGGAGAGAAAAGCCGGCGAAAAAAAACTCTCGGCACTCCTTTAAAATTAAGTGTAAATCACATATGATTAACTGTACAGTATAGCTTTAGCCTGATAGCGCGCAGACTTATATTGATAAATTGATTTATTTTGATTGAAATGTTATTCAAATAAATAAACTTCTCAAACTCATTGGTGTACATTATTCATTTGTCATTTCCTTCTTACAAATGGCAAACTGATTTAGAACAATAATATAATTACAAAGTACTCACATTTAAAAGTTCTAAGCAACATATATTATAGTATCTTTTCTTAAGGTATGTATGTAACCTTTTTTGCAGACACAGATATATTTTATTGGACCAGTTAATTAATTTTGGCTGTTTGTACTATATGTAGATATATCTATGAAACAACACCAAGTTTTTTGTTTTTTCACTAAAATCTTCTATATTTTACGAAATGCTCTGATCAAGGTAATTTAATACTGAAAATGTAGACATAAAAAAACTATAGTGAAAGTATACAAAACAAAATGAAAGAAGCCAATTCAATCAGAAGATAAATAACGCAACAACCAACAGACAAAATAGGTTCCTGACAAATCGCTCCCGTTATCAACTCCATTGGTTCTTTGAGAAAAAAATATTGGAAGGGAAAATGATCAGTAAGTCCGTGAAGGAAGGAAATATCTTACTGTCGAAATCCCTTAGTTTCTGCTACAGTTCGTCGGATCATTTAACACTTCATTTGATTAACGATAGCGAAGTTGCGAGGTGAAGGGAATTGACGTCCATAAACATTAATTTTATTGTCTTTAGAACATTGTTTTCTTTCACTTAACTACATATATCTATCTCTTAGCAAAGAATATTAGCTTTTCAGCTTTTAATGCGACGTACAAATAATTAACCCATAAAAACCACATCACTTATAAATTAATATTATAGGTACATGTATCGTTAAAATTAATGAACCATTAAAACGTGTGTGCTTTAAATATTGTAAAGTATTTTGGTCAAAAACAGGAGATACGTAAAATCGATAACCACGTAGTTATAAAGCACGTTCCGCTACGAAGTACTCGTAATAACATGAAAGCCTATTTTTTATAAATTTTTAGTAATTATTAAGAGATTTACATATAATTAAGGTTATAGAACAATAGTTTTAATTTACTAATGCAATAAAAATGGTATTAGTGATAAATAAAATCTACATACATACAACCATAATAAACCATAAAGGTATACAAATACAATTAAATAAAATAGACATGTTATTGTGTGCATTATTTTATACAAAATAACTTAAACAAATGCAATATACATATTTTATTATTATATAATTTTAATATTTTAGGGACTTGCAAACTATGTATTCCTCTGTGTATTATTTATTTTATTGCTGATTAATTATACTTGAAAATCATAAAGTTTCGACTCCTTGACGTCACGTATTTCTATGTTACATACAAAACCAAAGTAAATTGACCCACGAAAGTTAATCCTTCTTAGCCAAGTTTAACTTCGTTCCACAGCAAACATTGACCGAAACTTGCCAAGTTTTTACTCTCATGCCCCGACCATAAACCTTGGACTTCTTGGAGTATGGTATGTCAATAATCTAACCAAAACTCCGTTAGGAATAAAAGCTTTTTTTATCGTTTATGAGTAGTAAACGCATGCTCGTTCATCAAAATGGTAATTGCAACCCTGTGTTGAAGACCGTGTGGTATAGTGCTTAACATGGCGGTCCGCCATTCAAAGGATCCTGGGTTCGATTCCCGGTGAGGCAGAAATTAAAACGAAGACTTTAGATTTATGTGCCTGGTCTGGGTGTTGTTAATAGTAGATATTTAAGTCTGAAAGCAGTTACTTAAAAATTCCATACTAGATACAAGTTGCAATAGTATCTTGTTGCAATTTCTATCTAGTTTGGCTTTAATAAAATGATCCACATAACCCTCAAATAGGTACATCAAAGGATAATTAAAATGAACTTGTGGAAATATGGAGACGTAGAACTATTCACTGTTTAAACTGTTTATTATTATGTACGATGAGGATTCCTTTCGAAATTCCCTAACAGTTTCAGTTCGCATATTACAATTAAGCCATAGCTGAACTAAAGCGTGCGGTTGTTCCCACAAATACTTCGCTACGCTCCGGGCGGATGTCAGCACGCCGCCGCAGCATCCTCAGTTGACGACTCGACGACGTTAGGCTGGCGTCAATATTCCAACTATGTGAATAATCTCTTGCTGCCGCCGTGTAAGGTAAATTATTGGCGACGCTTCCAGGAATATGCTAAAGATGGCATGCGACAAAATATAACACATTGTACACGTTATAATATTCTGGATAAATCTTAGGTATCCTGTAGACAATCAATCTCGCGATCGTGTAGCTCTAATCATGATCACGGATCACAGATCACGCTACAACATGTCATTGTTCAATCATCATTTCTTCAGTTCGTGTATCTTAACAACCGCGCGAAAACCTGTCGTCATTGATTTATAATATAAATAAAGTTGAAGTTGTTATATTTCTTGATTTGTCTCTGACCTTGAATAGTCAAAAGGGAATTGTACAAATGTACACTCACTTAAATCTGAGTCAATAAATTCAACTGACTGCTGAATATGACGACTAAACTTAGGATGAGGCCAAAATGTTTTGATAAGTTACTACAAAATAAAATGATTAGTTACTACAAATTTAAAACAACTTGTAATCAGATGCATCAATCTGCTTTGTACACTATCAATATGGAGTTCTGTGCCGCCCACTCTAGCCACCCACAAGGCCACAACCTTAGAATCCTTTAAGCCATCTCTTACAACAGGCTTATATTCTGGTCCCAAGCTACAGGGATACTACTCAGTTATCTACAATAAAGATAACAGCTATCCGACGAATCACTTCAACATTATTTTGATTCCCAACAAACTACAGCAAAGGTTACACACAGCATTAACATTGCGAGCACGCGGAGGATAATTTTAATTATTTTAATCAGAGGTGAAATAAAAATTAAATAACGGCAGAAGGATGACATATCGACGACACTATGATGAGAATCCTAGCGCGGACGACGGCATCTGCACAAACATTGGCGCGATGCCATTATGGCGTTTAAAACCTGTGGGGAATTGCCTTTCCATTGTTTAATTCAACTAGCCTCATATTTGCACCGATGCCAACATTTATAATGCGTGTTCAATAAATTGATGTAAGTTATAAGTATATTTATACCAGGATGCCTTACTAACTAGGCTATCGCGGCTCGTACATAATTGAGATGCAAAATTTCGAAGCGATAATTTTGCAACTGAATCGTCTTAACAAGCTGATGCCCGAAGTAGATTTTTGACAAACCTAAGTTAGGTACAGCTCACTAGCGATCTCCCGCTTGATATTACTGATTTATTTTTTTATTTGTTTCAAGGTGCGTGTCATTTTGAGTTTGAAGCGAGCGATTTATACCATTTTAATTAATTGTTCTCTAGTAGAAACTTCCTTATACAGTAAACACACTCATTTCCTCCATTTTTATTATAAAAAGCGACGTCGTCTCATAAGCTTTATTTTGCTCAGTTAATTGAAACTGAGTATACAGCAGCAGTAATGTATGACAGCTAATAAATGGCTCGCACGCAGCGACTGGTTTGCCGAGCTGTTTGTTTTCTCGTAATGGATATCCTTGAGGGTGTTTCGTACTTAAAATGGCTGGGATTCGCTTTTTCATAAGTTCACTCGATGTTTTATTTTTAAGTTGCATTTCTTATGGTGCATTAACATGAGTTTAACTACACATATTTTACAGACATAAGTAATATGAGCATAAATAAGCACGAACGATATCCAAAAGTAGGTACAATCATAGATCTATGGATAAGATAAATTATAGTTTTAAAATGATGTCTTTGATGAAAAAATTATAATAAGAAATTCTACCGAAGTGAAGGTAAAATCCGACTTCGTTTAAATTCACCCTTTACATAATTAATAAAATGAACAGACACAATATGATTTTAATATTTTTTATGTTAAACGCTTGTAATATTGCCTGTCAAAACGCAGTCGAGGCTAGTGATTGACTGAACGCCATCTTGCCGCTGTAACTTTAATATATGTACTCGTAGCTAATATATTAATATAGCTATGAGTGTATGAGCTTTTATAACATTCATGGCGAAAGTTCATACCATACCTGGGTTTACTTACTAGACGTTTGAAATAAGAAATAGCATATTTAACTAGACTATTACCCTACGATATTATTATACATGCTGTATATAAATTTTCTTGTAAAATTAATTATTATAATCAATTTATACGAGTAGTTCAAGGCACTCGTAGGTTATTAAAATTATAACGCTCTCGTAAATAAAATTATGTACTTACTCGTATATCTATTATGTGGGTACCCAGTACCTACGCATATATGAAGTCTTTAAATAAGTTGAAAATGATTAAAATTGGAATAGGTAATTATATTTTTATTTCGATAATATACTCGTATTAATGAATGTTTATATTTTCCATGTCTCTTAACTTTTAATTTTCTCGTATATTCTGCTTGTACCTATACCCACATTTCAGTTTCATATTAATATTATTATGTTCTGCCTGCAACATCTACACATTTTTAAACGTCTGTCCAGTTAAGAGACTTTGCATAAAACCTAATGAATCTTCTTAAGTTTGCAATAAAAACAGTATGAAAGTTAAACTCCGAACTGAGCAGGATCGCGAAGAACACAAACTGAATTAAAGATAAACTCAATGTGTTTCGTAAACGTCTGGAGGTCATGTCCGAACGCAGCAACTTCACAGTACAACGATAAAGCAGTTCTCAGCCTTCAACCCTTTTTTATGTTCCACTGCAGGGCACGGGTCTCTCCCCACAACCGGGAAAGGCCTGGAGCATACTCCTCCACGCTGCTCCTATGCGGATTGGTGGAGATACGGGTTAGTGGCCAACCCGTGTCGGATGTTGTCAAACCGCTCAAAGGGCCTCCGACCAGCTTTAACGACTGTTATCTGTCGATAATGACCGATCAACCGACGTCTAACGTGCCCGTGCCCTCCGAAGCATCGAAGCGCGCATGACATTTGCCACTAGCGGTCACCCATCCGAGTGATCCCAATACGGGTAAGAAATATAGTTGAGACACTCAACAAATACTTACTATTAATACAGTGAATAAAAATAATATTGCTTTTATCAGGAAAGGTAATCGGTACGCTCACTTTGGCACTTCCAGCCAACTCTTCTCTTATTCCTTGTACGAACTTTTGCACTTACCTACCTTCATCATTTACATCTAAGACGATCTGTTTGTTATAATTTTATTATGCATGTATCCTCGTGGTGTAGACATATTAGATATATGTTTAAAATTGTTATTTCTCTCCAAGTGAATGTTTTTGTCATTCTTTTGAGAAATTAATTCTTAAACCATAAACCATACATTCTGATAGGTCTGGATTCAATCCCCGCACACATTTTCAGTTTTGCAAAGCTATATGCATAATAGATAATAAATTAATGATGAATTGCTTAGTTATACATTAAAATAATATTAGGTGTATCCCATGAAAACCTACTTGAAGACTTAACATATTTTCTCAAAAGAACTCTATAAGAAGTGGCTGGAAGACGTCGCTCTCACATCATCATTGTATGCTGACATGGAAATTCTTGACTTAATGTTTTTATTAAATCGATGAAAGTATAATTATTTTTCATGTAGATAGGTATCTACATGTTTCCGTTATTCTATGAAATTCAAATAAATAAAAGCATTTAAAAACTAAATTCTCCGAAAACCGGCAAAGAAAACCGTTGAACATAAACAAAATTAAAGGAAAACCAAACAAGATCCGCAAACATCCAACATCCGTGCCTGCCTGGCAACTCCGCTGCGAGAACAAGAACGGTAAAGAACTCACTTCCGCTTTCGCCGAAGTTATTAGCAATAAAATTGTTCTTTTCTTAAAAGCTTTTAATTTATAGTTGACTTTTATTCCCAGGTATTATGAAACTTTAATGGCGTAAATATCAAAGGAATTTATAAAAAATCTTTCTGACAGGCAGAAGATATTGTAGAATATTCTGAGCGCGAGCTATAGAAACAACGTTATACCTACTTCCAAGACTGGTCTAAGTACACCTAATACCTAACCAAGCAGTTTCAGTTAAACCACAAAAACCAAGAAGCTAATAACTTTTGGACAGTTTTGAAAACAATCAGTATTCAGTCGATTCTAACGAGCTATCTATAACAACAGCAAAACCCTTCTTCACAAAAGCAAAAGAAATTAACTACGATTTGATATTGAGGCCAGCGCAGAACCGCTCAGGGTTTTTAATCATAAACCGATTTCTGTTTTTTATGGCAACGTACAATGTTTTCCGAAGTTTAAAACGCTTTTTAACAAATACTTACTTTGTTACTTTCTTTCGGATCAAAAGAAAAACCATTATCTAGTTAATAGAATTATTATTAAATCTCCAAATATATTACAATAATGTAACACCCCATTCAAATGATTTATTCCGTGAAACAAACGCAAAATAAAAGTACCTAAACTTAAAGCCTCTTCCTTTTTGAAGTCGGTAAAAAAAACAAAGGTGTTACATTATAAAAAAGGCGTTAATTTAAGCCGATAAAGATTACATGAAGTTCAAAGTTAAAGAAAAAATCTTCGGATTACTCTTGTACTTCCCCGTAAAAACTTTTATTATGAGAGTAATTAATTTGAAAGAATGCTAATTTTTCTTTTAATCGCTTCTTTAGCGCCGCAACTTTTATCTACTTTGTTTGAATTACTTTCGCTCGGACAGTTCGCGGCAAGTTTGGGGTAGAATTTATAAGCTATACTGCTTTTTTTTCTTTTTTTATTGTAATTCACAACAATTGCTTTCCTGCTTAAAGGGAAGGAAAATGCTGTTTGTTGGTTACGTTCGATTGCGGGATTTTGTCTGCAGTCAGATATAGGTATATCCATTATTTTATCCGTTCCATTACTAACAGGACGGATGATAATCATAGTCTAATTTATAATATGTTATATGGACCGATTCGTACCGTAACTAAAAAAATATACATAATATATTTTAACTAGGTACTTTTATTTCTTAGATAAGTGAAAGTTACTTAAATGGAAACTACTTATACTTCAAAATTTAAGTAAAAAGCGCTGGCTACGTTTTTCATAGCATTCTACTGTAAACGAAGAACGTTAATCCAATTGCACAGAGCAGACTCGCGGCAGACTTCACGTGGATTCAAATTGTTGACTAAGAACAGATTTCGAGCACTGAGTAACGAATGTTGTCCAAACTTTTAATGGACTGCATTCAGTTAGCATAAAGCTAAACTGCAGCTTCATTTGAAGTAGGTAACCAAACGGTACGCTGTCTATTACATAATATCGATAGGTATGGTGTAATTCTTTATCAATTAATAAAAGTTTGAGCAATCTAATTTTAAAGGTACAATATATTTAAACTACTAATAGGTATAAAAGTACATTCAAATGTAAGCTTCCTCTAAGTATAGGAATTTTTACTATTTAATGTTACTATTTGTATTTGTTTTTTTAATTTGTATTTTTTAAAAAAAAACACAAATTAAAAAAGAAGCGCATTCTATCTCATAGAAAAGACAAATTAAAAAAAAAATTTTTAGCAACATAAAGTACGAATTTTTCATCAACTTACTCGTATTAGTCCTTCTTGACTCAGGGCCCGAAATTCCCAAGAACGTGACATTTCTGATTTCTTCAATGGAACTTGAGTGCTGTCTGTGGTTAAATATGGGTATCTATGACTTGCAGAGACCGTGGCCTACATGCCCGTTTGATATCCCTTTCTATAAAAAAATATCATCATACCAAATATACAGGAATGTACAGGAGGTGTACTAGAATTATAAATTAATTATTCCTTATTAATTCCAGTTGAGGCAGGAGCAAAACATGTAGCGAGCGATTCTGTCGCTTCCCAACACCGGTTGTTTTCAATACACCTTCAAATTGCTCCATTAAAAGTTCCCCTTCAACCCGAATTGTTAACGCTTCCCGACTACCGAGAATTGGACAATGACAGGATAGTCGAAACAAATGCCTCTTTAAGCATATTAACTTCTAATGCCCCCGAGTAACTGAAGTTGAAATGGGTCCATTAGAAATATATTGAGAATAGATAAAGGTCTAAGAATGAATGATAATATAGGAATAAGACTGAATGGAGACCTCCCCCGCCCTCTCCCCCTCACCTGCATAATTTGTTAATAACTTGTAATTTATACACTTTATTTTAAAGGAGTGCCGAGAGTTTTTTTCCGCCGGCTTTTTTCTCCCGCCCTACCTT
>DWQL01001667.1:0-11005 GCA_018231265.1 Noctuana haematospila
CAGGATACGAGCCTGCTTGAGGTTGGATGTAGATGTCCATGGGCGGCAGTGACCACTTAACACTAGGTGGCCTGCATGCTCGTCTGCTAATTTATATCATAAAAAAAACATAACACGGGCAGATAATAGATAATTAATTTGGTTTTAATATAAATGTCCACTAGTTTGATATAAATATTTGCTCCACTAACAGACTAATTTGTTTGTAGAGAAGAAAAGAGAACATTTAGCCCCAAACAAATACTTAATTTACCGCAGTATGTCTGTAATCCAAAAAAACGGTCAAGTGCGAGTCAAACTTGCGTGGAGAAGATTCTGTTGAGTATCATTTATATACTGAAAAACCTAGATACGCCCAAACAATTGTAATTTATTCATTTGTCACTAAAGTCAACCACATGCGTATAGGTAATGTTTTAAAGAGTCCTCGGCACATCTAATTATTTCTAAGTGATAAAAGATAAACATTAAAAACAAAAAAATAAAGCAAGCTTTAACTTTTTTGATGGGACATTAGAGTTTTAACTGTCTGCACACCTTTACGAATGACAGCGTTCTGAATAAAGTGAGTGTAAAATGCAGTATTTTAGTGAGGACGAGACAGACGCGAGTGACGCGCCTATAAGGGTTTCGTTTTTTCCTTTTGAGGTACGGAACCCACCTACGTAAAAATCACCTTTTATACCAGCGATAACCGTATTTATCCTAGAAAAACATACAGTAGTCTCTCTAGTGCTCCGATGTTTGATCTCTGTATTTAAACGTTTAAGTTGGATTTATATGAAGCGTAAAATTGTTATCTTCGTGCAGCCTTCGTGCGATCTCAACTCAAATAGAGAGCTAATGATGTCGCTAATTATTTTACGGGAATGATTATGCGTTATAGGCACCAATGCGGGCGCTATTGAAGTGTATGAATACATATAGGAAGTTGTAGGTTTTAACTTTATGTAGGATCAATATAACTCTCACTATGATCTTTAGGTTCGTGTATCCACCTTCTCTCTCTATCTATTCCGTGATTGTAGGTATAGTACGTTTCGTTATAAGGTAAACTGCAAATATTTAGAAGTTCCAAATAAAAGTTCAGGACAGGGCACATAGTTTACGATACACATAGCGTGACCAGATATGTGGTTTTATAGAGCAAAATTCAGCTTAAAATACTGTGCCTGGCCTGTCGGCTTTTGTGAGTTTTCCCGCCATATTTATTTTATTTAGGTATACAGGTCGTGGACTAAATATATAAATTTATTTGTTGATATACCTTTTTTGTTGAATACCTAGTATGTTTGCATTGAAGTAGGTTCGATGTAGTCTTATCGAAAATTCTACCAAATTGAAAATTATTTATAATATAATTTACGAAATCTACTATTTTACCGACTTTAAAAAGGTGGATGTTCTATGTTCGTCTGTATGTATTTTTTCCTTTTTTTATATACCAACCTATATTTACTTCGCCGTTTTGCCTGTTTTTATAATTGATCGGAAGAAAAACTCTCCGTATTAACGCAAGAATCAAACATTACTACGAACGCTATGAAGCATTAGCACCATACCAGTTTCCATAGATGTATAATGGTAATAATGAGTTCGATGAACTTCGATGTAGCTCCATCTATCTATTTAATATCAGCGTAAGCCGTCATAACGACTGCGAATCGCTACTGTATCTATCTACACGTAAGACACTCAGCCTCCACCGCAACGCTTCTCGATTGGAAGATGCTATAACGACAGTACTTCCACTAATTGAAATCCGTAATGTACGACCGTCGATTCCGCAGTGGAATTGAGGTTTATGAATTTCGTTCACGATTTCTGAACTTCGACGTGAATGTTGGTATGGCACATACAGGGATCGTGTTTAATTGCCATATACGATTTTTTTAATAACGGTTTCTACTATCTATATACACTTTTTTAATATGTGGTGTGTGCATTATAAAATTGTTATGATTCGGTTGAGGAGATGCAAATGCTGGCGAGTCCGAAGACATTTTAATGCGCATGATAGCTTCAAATAACGCAACATTAGGCGGTGTGTTTGTATTCTGGTTTGTCTTATCGTATCGTTTTATTGAAAACTTTATTTTCACATTGTATTAAAGTAATAATCTGTGGCATTTTATCATTTTAAACGATAGATAAAACATTTCTTTTACTAAGTAATTTAAATTTTGTTATCGTCACATTGTAAGTTTGTGTACGTTTGTCGTGTTTTAGCGTATGTTAAGTAGACTCACTTAAGCAAAGTCGTATATCGATTGTACTATAATACTTGGCGCCAACTAGACTGACCTAACTTCGTGCGGCTTGACCAAGATAACTCTATTAATTACTAGCACCGGAGGCCATCATATCCGCTCTCAATCACTTAGTTTTAGCGCCAGTTAAATTAAACCTACACGTTAGGTTCACTCTAGAACCCACTTTTGTATATCAAAATATGTTGGCTTCTACTAAATGTAATCAATAACCTACAACCAGATTGGTTCCGTATTCGTGCGAAACGACTTTACGTATCGACTTAGATATTCTTTACCTTAGATACCTATTGCATCAATACATAGATTTTAATATCTTAATAAACGGTAATTAATTAAGATTACAAGTATACTAAATATTACCAAAATAGTAATTTTTCATTAACGTCTAGGAATTAGATCGTCAGACCGCCAAGATTTCGGTTTCGCATTGCCGTCGACGGCGGCGTCGGTATGAGTGAGTTTCAAAATGTAGAAATACGAAGAGTTTCTCATGTAATTGATCTGAATCTTGATAGGTATATCAAGTATTCAGTTGATTTATGCTTTTAATCATCAATACATAAACAAGGATTTTAGACTAGAAACGTGGTTTTAAAGTTGCCACATCAGTGATGACATAGTGATTGTTGGGCGGGCGGTGCAAATTCAAACTGCCTGCTCCGCCATGATTAATTGCTCTTGCGTGAAGCCGGCAATAAAACAATTACACATCAATTTTCTTAGCATCGACTCTAATTACAGTGAGACGTCCGTGGCATTTCTTCATGGAATACGTGAAGGGTATTTCACTTCACATTTTAAGAATTTATTAACATATTCCCATTATTTAATGGTTGCAGCTGAGTGGCTGTGTTGCTGTGTCGTGGATGTAAAACACAATCAAAACACATAAAGGAAAATACACGAATGCTCATAGCAAAAATATACTTCATGTTCAATCTTTGTCAATATTTAGTGGGTAGTCGGAAATAAATCCATTGACGTTGACACTTCAGTGTCAGTCTGACCGAAGACATTGTCAGCCTGACCAATGACAGTCGTTTCGCTGACATCGTGAAAGACAGACGTTCTGTGCTTCCTGTCCGTTCGTAACCTGCGCTGGATGGATGTTAAGGTGGTGGTGACTTTGGCAGGATTGTGTTTATCTCCTACATTTCACATATACAGTCCACTTCGAAGCACCTAGTGTGACGTTCGCACACTTCACAATTCATCATTTACATTTCTGCTTACTGGAAATCGAAAGTTTCCACTTACAGAAGAGAACTAGTTAGACTATACCTAGTCTAATATACAAGTCAATTTATGTAGACTAAGCAATCTAACCAAAAACGCTATGAAGTGGTCTCAGTCTTTCATACGATATTTTCGCTTACTGAAGAGCTATGTGTTGTGTGAGAGTATACGTTTAGAAGTAAAAGTGGGATTTTTTGTTTCTTGATACTGTCTGTAGATGAAAGTGTTCGTCCGACGACTCTGATTCAATGTCGCTATCGTAGATCGAATTTCAGATCACTATATAAGTACGTTCGAATGTCTCACGAGAATGTTCTGAGCTTCACTGACTGCATTATTCAGCTTTGACGTTAGGTGCAATATCTGTTTATATTATTCAATGTTGTCGCAAGAAACGAGGACTAAATTATACCATCTTCTTTTAACTTATTTTGTCGACGGTTCTATTTCTATTTCTTTTTATTATTTATATTATTTGTAAGTTGTTACTCGTTATAAAAGGCATATTTTAAATGAAAAAAATAAATCATCCTATTTAAATATATAATTGACATTCATAAGATTTAAATTAAATTTTAAATTATATTTTAGAGGAGTTAAAGTAACAACGTTTAGTCAATGTCTACGAATTTTCAGGTGTAGGTAACCATATTATAAAGCTGATGGACCGCGCATTAATATTATGCATGCAGAATTATACTGCTTAAAGTTTGCATAAAAGCGACATTAACAATTCAGGCAGCAATTTCGTTAAAATGTAAATCTTATCCGTTATAGGATTAACATAATATCACGATAGAGTGAAATAAATAACAAAATGCTGACAGAGAGTCCAAACAAACAAAGCCATTTTATATAGTTTTCCTTAGTTATAAAATTTTTAATTATTAAATAATAATTCCTATTCAATTAATAACTTATTTAATGAATAGATTGTAAATTGTTATAATGTTTCTTGTTTTTTGGTAAACTAAAATCTATCAAGATTATATTGATGTATTTTTGATGTATTGATGGATACAAGGAGCAAAAAAGATATAGGTAGGTATAGAGTTTTTAAATAACTGTTAATTTGTTCATAACGCGGAGGATCTGGTACAACTGAATAAAGTGCCTTATATGGGCCTTACAAACACAAATATTCAAGTAAATGTAGGTAACAGTTTTCAAACAGCAATTGATGCAGCTACATATTATTGTGTTTGAGACGGTTACCGGTAGCTCTTGGGTATTATTTGCATCTGAGTAACGCTATGAATGTAGCGTTCACTAAGGTTTCATGGTTGGACTATTTCAAGTTATTACATTGGTTTACACATCAATACTTATGGTACCTACATATGAATATCTGCATAGACAAGAACGAGCCAGAGTTGCAAGTTTAAGGTTTCGTAATGCAAAAATAATAATTTTATTGAAGGCATGCATTTAGAAGTTACACTTCTTTAAGGGACTTTGGAGAAATAGATGAAAGATTTTTTATGAAGAAAAAATAAAATAAAAATAAATACATTTTTTTAGCCATAAAAACAAACTGAAAACTTCTGCTATTAATTGTAATTAGCAATCCCCTATATATAGTGTCATTCCTGGGCAAAGGTCTCCTAGTCAGAAATAAGAAGGGTATTGTCTACAATAGTTGCGCTTACGCAGTCAAGTGTGGATAGGTGGTCAGCGTGGATTGGTTGTCAAAATGCCGTATAACAGTGAATTCAATTTATATAACAATGTCTACAACATCTAAACACTTAGTTTTTTATCTCGTTTTTATACATACCTCTACAATGGCCTTTGGTATCCATGTCACAGCCACAAATAAACTTTCCTTTACGGACAATTCATTGCCTACAGCCACCAGGAAGGCTGTCAGTAGCCGAAGGATCAGCGCTGAGAATATGCAGGCAACTATCAATCCGAAATCTTGTAAAGATACTTGTGAGATCTGCGAAAAGAAATAGAAAAACTTGGTCCTATATTTTAAAGTGATAAGACTTAATCTACAAATTATTTTAAGAAAAGACAGATCAGAATTATATGTAATTAAAATTAATTAAAATTAATTTAAATGTGTTATGACACATACTGATTACATTAATTCAATGGAAATTGGAATCAAAGTAAGGTGAATTGAATTCTTATCTTGCATGGCTGCACACATTACATAATCAATATACAGCATATTAATATTATTAATCCATCGGCATATAATTACTTTTTTAAATTAAATTGTGCAGTCGATTTTGAAGTCTCAAAAATTAAATATGTAGATAGAACAGGAAGAGATCGCTCTATATAGAGGAATCTATTGTATGTACCTCGTGCTGTGTTGCTTTATTTGTACTTTGGTGTCCTATTTGGTACAATAAGAAGTTATTGTCTTGTATTGTAGATAATATTATGTTATATCCCTAATCAGTCTACTTCCCATCACCTGACTGTAATATCTACCGCATTGCCGAAAATAAATAAGCATGATACCTACGTAGTGAGTATGAAAAAGTAAACAGTCCCAAAGCAGGCATGTGACAAGATAATAAATTGTGATTAAATGCTTACCTAACTTATATCTAATGTTAACATTCGACAATACTTGTGTGTATACTGTTAATATAATCCGCGAATCACACAAGAAGTGTTAAAGATAGCTAACAGTTTTGGCAACATATAGTGATGCGTCAATTTATAGGCACAGTCATTACATACACACTTTTGTTAACGTTATGTTAAAAAAAAGAAAATTTAAGAAAATTTTATATGCTGTTGTTGCTAAGATCTAAGAGCTGCTTGAAGTATCGCTAGAAGAAAAAGTGGCTATCCTAACACAATACCGACACTATATTATTATGGTAAGATAGATTACACATCACGTGGAATTTTATGGGCCCTGTTTAAGGTTTATAGGTAGGTAAACTGTGACTCAATTTTGCACGAAATATCTTCCTGAGTCAAAACGTCTTCAGCTAATAAGACTTGGTCCTTGCCACCCCTGTGTTGACTAGAGGCACTTCGTAAATAGATTTCAGCACTAGCGCCACAGCGCTCTGGCGTAATATTACAATTAAATTACGTGCCCGCGCTCGCCAACGGCTAAATTAAATGCCGGCTACATTTTAAAATATATACCTACCTTACCTGCATTGTGCTATATGTATGCTTGTAGATTTTGGCTATTAAAACGTTTTGCAATTGCCCAATTAAGAGATAATTTATAACTTCCGCTTAATTATTTCAATTTATATATTATTCAGATTATTGTAGATAATGTTATTGATGCACGGCTCTAACTCCTGAACAAATCTATAGGTATGTATTTCAACTGAGTATAATAATGACAAAACACTTGACAAAATTTTAAAGTTTATTCATTAGGTATAAATCATAAACGTTTCAACTTGGCTAGAAAATATAAAACAGTTAGGTACACGAAAATAAATCAAACAACAGAAATCTCAAATTTCTGTTCTGTTTTTTAATACCATAGTCTTATATTAAACGAAGACTTGGTATTAACCAAGTATTCTTAATACAAGAAATTTCCTACCTTCACTGAGAAGTTCTGAAAGTTTCATCTGGGAAAAACGAACAATATCTTATAAAAGTTCAGAGAAGTTACCTCTAGAAAATACCCGCTGAGCGAGAACAGCATGGGCTCCATGATCCTCCATAACAACTTGTACACTTCAGATACTGGATTGTTGTTGATCTCCCACCCGCGCTGCGCCCACCGTGTGGAGGCAGTCGCTGCACAAATCATAATAGCTACACCACCTATAGAAAAAAAAGGTTTATACATCAACATAAGTAAGCCTCCCAAATACTCATAGCAACACACTAAAATACCTACGACACAGAAATGTCACAGGTACCCTAGAAACATAAAAACAATTTTTCTGCACACACTCAGACCGGACAAAGAAATCTAAATTCACCATTCAAATTTCTACCCCACTGGGAATCGAACCACTCTCCGAGCTGTAGACCGGCATGGTAGTTATACCATACGAGTTTTAAATTTTATATTTAACGCTTTTCACTACATTTTTTCAGGGGTAGATCTAAAAGTAAAAATTACTTTTAATATTAGTTACATAATAATATACTATGCACATATCACATACAAGTTTCCAAGTTTCGAATTTTCTTTGAACTCTAGTCAAATCGTTCACAAAGTTACAAAGTATTCATAGAAATTTTCCCAAAGGATTCATTTCTTATCATATGCAACAAAATAAAAAATGAATTTTAAAATAAAAATCTACAAAATATTACAACCTACTACTATTCAGTTCAGAATTGATCCATGGTGGTCAGCGCTAATTTTCTACTCATAACAATGAATGGACCGATGTTATTGCTATTGCTACGATAAAACAGAAGACATTATCCAAGTAAATACGATACTTAACGATAGCCATAACCAATCAATTTATCAATGAGTTATAAATATAATATTTAGACTTCATATTCCGCATTTAAGTAAGTCTTTTGGTAAGTATATACGTATATACTTGGCTTTCGGTTGGGAAAGGTGGACGCCGGACACACAATATTTGAAACGACCATCTGAGTGTTCACGTGTAGCCTTCACATATGATCTCAGACAAGACTTCTCTCCTATATGAGGTTGGACGTGCATATGTAACATCAGCACACTCATTTGCTGCTCATAAACGATAAAAAATGTATATCTGCAGCATTATTATGTAAAAACATCGTAATTTAACTAAGTATTTCGTACGCTTGTACGTTTTGTAGTTTCAAACGTTTTGGTTAACTGAATATAATTGAAATGAAGGTTGACAAAGACAACAATAATAATTAATCATTAGAGTCGCGATTCATTTACAGAAGCATTTGAGCTCATTGTCTGAGATGCGTGGAATTGCTCCTTGTGTTCTAAAAATAGATTTGTTTGATCATATTCAAGATTTATTAAATAATGTACAAGAACCATATCATCACTGATAAAGACATTTATGAGGATTTCTGCAGAAGGGAGTTATAAAAGATAATAAAGCGATAATACATGCATAGTACACAGTTTCAGAGCGGGTTAAGGTAATTTACGATTGTTTTATGTGCATAAGAATAACTATTTATGTTTAATCATGTTGTTTGCGATTTCATGCGGATCTTACAAAACAATCATAAATATTATACTCGTACCTAAGGCAATAAGAAATATTTCATTCTATCCGAGCAAATCAATTTACTAATTGGAAGGAAACGTGCAAAAGCAAATAAATGAATAATTAGTTAAAACAATTATTTTGTCCGTATAACTGGTAACATTTTCATATAATACTTATTTAAAAAATGATAACATTTTAAAAGCAGAAAACTGTACTCAGAGAGTATTAAAACATTGAAACAATAGGGTGGTAAGTATGTGTCACTGGCTCTTTTTATTCTTTGTTGCGAATTTATTCTTCATAATGTTAATACTATACTCACATTATTGTATCAAATGGATACACTTTCTGCTACAGTAATAAAGCTATATTAGTACTTTTTGTACGTAGTTTAGGTACCATTAGTTTTTTTGTGAAGCATACCGTTCGGTTGTGTTTGTCTTTCTATGTGTCCATGGTACACACAACACAGGGAATCCTTATGTGGGGCTGAGAGTGTGAAGCGTTATTTTTTTTATATTGTAGTATAAAATAAAATGAACAAATCTTAATGTAAGTATGTATATAGGTGAGCAAGCTATTGAGCGGCCCTTACCTGCCTTAGGAGAGGAATTCAATAAATATTTTTATTATGTGTATTAGTATATCATAAAGCTTAACTACGAAACAATTTTATTGCATGAGTTATACTCGTAAACACCATTAAATTTACAAAAAAATTGTGTTTAGTACAAAAATAACAAGATTATTAATCTAATCAGAATTTGTTACAAAGGTAATATTCGTTTTTCTTGTGAACTGCACTTCTGTACGTACTATTTGTCTTTTACAAGCGGGTCACGTACTTTGCAACTGTCGACACCTGGATTCTCTGGTGCAAAATTAGGTTTTTCTTCCCCTTATCCATCGATTTGATCAAAGGAAAACCTGATTCCGTACACAATATAAGACTATTCGGTCGACTTTGTGTGGGTAATGTTGTTCAGGATTTACCGCTACGCTTGACTTTGATTTGTAGCATTTTACGCAGCGTATTAAGATTTAACCAACCAAAATCTTGAACATGAAAAGGGGCTAAGTTCAGCGTGTTCAGAACAAGCGTGTAGGATTAGGAGGTTAATATTGTTTGAGCTTTAACGCTACGTCTGACTTTCTTTTTCGGGATTTTTCGCAGTTCCATAACAATAAACGTAAAAAGGGCCACAATCAGCGCTTTGAGAAAAAAAGTCGGATTTCTTGATAAATGATTCTTTAGAATTATTTTTAGACTCCTTAAAAATTTTAATTGTTTCATCGTTATCATTTTTATTGAGCAATTAATTAAAAAGTAAATATTTTTATTTTACCATCAGCCTTTAAATAATTGCTGCTGGTGATAGACCTCTCAGAAATGGTCCCGTTTTCTTCTGGTCTTGTATCGTCTGAATATCTTGCACAGTTTCGCAATCTACTTTTGCCAAGGTATGGTTGTCAACTTTTGTCCTTGGTCGGTGATATACCTACTGCCCATTTTATTTGGTATTTATGACTTTTCTAACACTATATTTTTTACCCCTCCAATTTAATCAAGCACAGTGCTAGCTCGTTCTAATAAACTATCTCATATTTACCCGTGCCACCCCAACCGAAGTAAGCTCCGACGTAGGAAATTAGCAATCCACCAGAAAAAAGCAGAAGGCTTCGTATTGTAGGCGCGTAGAAGTCACTATGATCCGGAACGAGGTTTGCCAACAAGCCCCACAGTATTCCAATCCCGATACCAAGAAATATGGCAAGAATGGCCTGAAAGCAAGTTAAAACTATTAATACTTATGTTAACTTAGGATTTTTTAGTTTTGTTATTGGGAATTTCTGTAAATTTTTATTTTACATATAAGCAATCAACGTTTTAACAGACGTGGCGGGGAATATTTTATAATATGCATGTATTTATCAAGGAAATTTTAATGAGATCAAGCAAGGTACTAAAATAAATAACACAATAGTGTTAATTTTGTTGATATGACGTACTCGTAGTGCTCTACAACATACCTATTGCTTTTTCTCTTGATTAACTTTGCTGTTATCTCTGTGTGACGATTTATTTAATACTCCTCAACGATTGAAGAGATTATAGAAATATTGTAAAGATGGAAATAAAGTTATAAATTTTTATGATTTCTTGGTAGTTTGGATATTTATAGAATCAATAAATTAGTCGATTTGTCGCCCGTGGTGATCAGTATCTACTAGCATTCAAGTGACTTAATATTTATTTTTAGATTACATGAAAATAATTAGTATCCACGATGGATCATTACGATAAAATTTATGGATCGATTTCTATTACGAACTTTTAATGCCATTCTGTTTACCTCAGCTAGC
>DWQL01001668.1:0-11001 GCA_018231265.1 Noctuana haematospila
GGATTTTAACGAAACTTGGTACAATTATTTTTCATACTCCTGAGCTGGTTATAGTATACTTTTCATCACGCTACAATGAATAGGAGCAGAGCAGTGAAGGGAAATGTTGGGAAAAAAAATTTAACGCGGCTGAAACCGCGGGGCACATCTAGTCCTAAATAAATAGCACCATTATAACTTGCCGTTAAGCAAACTCTTTTAGTTTCGGTACGGCTAGGGCCACGCCTTGCATTGCTTCCTGCTACCGCGAACAGCAGTCAGCTTACATATTATTATTTTCTGCCTTCCAGTGTACCCAGCGTACAAGAAGAACGAAGCCGGCTTCACAGCGTGCCCCTCTCTAGAGACGAGGTACACCGGGGAGCCAAACAACCGCGCCGTGTCACGCCGTCCTGCTGATATAGTTCGAACTAGGAATCCAGGAACATGTAAGTGTGCTACCAGCTAAAAGTACATTTCGTACTTCTGATTTTCATCTACCACAAGGCCTCTCTGATATGAGAAGGATTTTGGCCATAGTCTACCGCGCTGGTAGACTGGGCACAACCCTGGGCTGGTAGACTTCACATTCATTTCAACTTTATGGAGAACTCTCCAGATATAGAATCCAGCAATATATAGGATATCACTGCTTCGCTGCTATACGCTCGACAGAAATATGAAGCCGATCATTAGCACTCATCTATTCAATGATGACAACTCAACCAAACTGTTCATGCTTTCAGGCATATCAAACGGCGGTCGTCGTGTAGTGAAAGCGCTATGTGCGTACACGGCGAGGGCGGAGTCCGACATATCGTTCCGGAAGGGCGACCGGATGGAGGTGCTGTCCGACGCGGAGCCCGACTGGTGGCGGGTGCTCCATCTCACCACGAGACGGGAGGGACTTGTGCCGGCTAACTTTGTCGCTGAGGAGAGCTCCGTGGAATGCGAGGAGTGAGTATATTTGATAGGTAGAACATAATTGTTGTATAGGTATAACTGTTATTATCTTCTGTTAAGATTTTGAACTCTAGACAATATAGAATAAGTTGTATAATTCGATTCGATTTGTCTTCTATTCGAAGGTCATGGCCGCATCTTCATAGAACACTTAATCCAGCTGAGTGAGTGAATATAATTCCAAAAAAGTCCCAATATTTGGCTTGCCCTGTATATTTTCGTATCTAATTGTCCAAGAAAGTAAAAAAATCCAATAACATGTAAATGTGAGCCTCCTCATTCTATCTTTAATAATTCCCGGACCAAACCAAATGTTTAACTGAAGGGCGTCTTCAATTTGTTTCCGATCCTTGTCTTAATTCCTATAAATAAACGTTAAAGTTTTGTTTTGTCTTTCTCAAATTCTTAGCAGACCTTTCCAGTAAAGTAATTCACGACTAATAAGTATACGATTAGTGTAATCTTAGATATTAATATAGTGAAGTAGTCACCAAAAATCTCTTTTGCGGTTTTTCGCTAGCTTTACGGTACTCTTAATGTGTAACTGTATTATTACCACACATATTCTTCTGAAACATATCTACACTAACAATGGTGATGGATTTCCAGAAACCTTGCCGCTGTCTAAGTTGATAGTATGTCTGCTAAAGGCCAGTTAATGCATTTCAGTTGGTTCTTCCCACACGTGTCGAGGAAAGAGGCCGATAAGTTGCTGCTAGCGGAAAGCAATCCAAGGGGCACCTTCCTAGTGAGGCCGGCGGAGCACAATCCTCACGGGTTCAGTCTGAGTGTGAAGGACTGGGAGGAGGGCAGGGGGTACCACGTGAAGCATTACAAGATTAAACCACTCGACAATGGCGGGTTCTACATCGCGACGAACCAGACTTTCCCAAGCTTGCCAGCTCTCGTCATGTCTTATACCAGTGAGTATCGATTTTTAATTTACTTACAAGGACGTCCTAAGAAAGTTGGAAAGACTTATAGCCGCTCAATAGTTATTGAGTTCATATAATATGTAAATTGCAATTGAAATTGAAAGGCGTCTTACGTGCTCCATAAGACCATTAATCATGTCATTCCTTTAAATTAATATCTATCTAAGTTTTACAGAGTAAGTAAGAAAAACACTTACTTGTTTTATTTTAGTGACTTAATTGCTAATTAAATGTTACCTGACGAAGTTCGGTAGAGTTCAAGATTAAGGTCGTAAAAAACAGTCACTGGACTTTCCCAAGGGTCAAGGCATCAACCTACAATGTATTAGTTTGAATAGTTTCGTGATAAGAGTTGTGTTAGTACTAACCTCTCGCGTGTGGCGAATCGGGTTATACACAGAAATACCTCACGCAAAACTTAGCGCATTGACTCGGAAAATGTACCTACTAATTAACATAAAGACTTGTTCGAAATCAAACCTAATAGAGTTCATATCATTTTGTGGAAATTTTACTCAGAATCACTTTAAATTCTTGACCTTAAGACATTGATTTATTGTCATAAATCAAGGAAGGTATGTAAGTGGTCACTAATAGTTAGCTAAAAGTGCTAAAACTAAAGTATTTCGGCCTACAATATGATGAAAACAATTTTTTAATTCATTCGTTCATCGACTTAAGGTCGTTTTGGCTTTAGATGGTCAAAACAACAAAGCTTTTGAGAAGAAACCTTTTTGGGCACTTTGGAATTTAGAAATTGGTATCACACTGTTTTATATCATTACTAAAGATTTGTTATAAGTCGATGGTGTGCAGTGGTGGCGTAATATTAGTTGGCACCCGTTGCGGTTTTCTACAAAGCACCCCCGTAGTAAAACAACAAATAGACTAGATGCGCCCGTGGCTAAAAGTGCTCGAATTAGTGTCAACAGAACTGTCACCACTTTGTCACCCCTTAGTGCTCGGGTGGTCACGGGCCGCCCCCTCTAACGCCGCCACTGATGGTGTGTCTGTATAAATACTGTATGAATATTTCAGAAAACGCCCTAGGTCTATGCCACGTGCTGGCGCGGGCGTGTCCGAAGCCCGAGCCGCAGATGTGGGACCTGGGGCCGGAGCTGCGCGACAAGTGGGAGATCCCGCGCACTCAGATACAGCTCATCAAGAAGCTGGGCCAGGGGAACTTCGGCGAGGTCTATTACGGCAAATGGTGCAATAGTATTGAGGTGAGTTGTCTTATCAGATACGAGTAGAGATAATTTATTCAAATTTATGACCACTTTATATGATAAATATTATTATATTTTAATTGCTAAAATGTCTAGAACCAGATAGATAATGTGCCCTCAGCTTTTAATATCACAGTTTTGAACTTACATTTTATAATTTTTTGTTTGTAAGAAATTTAGTTGCTAATGGACATTCGTCATTTTGTTTCGATGTTGGTAATTGGTCTTTACGAAGCAGAAATTTCCCACCAGTGCCATATACTTAGGCAATTTTAAAATAAATATAAATCTCTAATTTCAGGTCGCCGTAAAAACGTTAAGAGAGGGAACGATGTCGACGCAGGCGTTCCTGCAGGAGGCAGCTATAATGAAGAAATTCAGGCACAAACGACTAGTTGCCCTATACGCGGTCTGTTCCACGCAGGAACCCGTGTACATAGTCCAGGAATACATGAGCAAGGGATCCTTACTAGAGTTCCTGAGAAATGGCGAAGGGAAAACCCTGCACTTTGAAGATCTAGTCTACATCGCAGCTCAGGTAGCTTCAGGGATGGAGTACCTAGAGTCCAAACTGCTCATCCACAGAGACTTGGCCGCTAGGAACGTTCTAATAGGCGAGAATAACGTGGCGAAGATATGCGATTTCGGTCTCGCGAGAGTCATAGAGGACAATGAGTACTGTCCGAAGCAAGGTTCCCGGTTCCCTGTCAAATGGACAGCGCCCGAAGCCATCATATATGGCCGGTTCAGTATCAAAAGCGACGTCTGGTCGTACGGGATATTATTAATGGAACTCTTCACGTATGGACAAGTGCCCTATCCAGGATTACATGGGAAGGAAGTGATAGAACAAGTGGAAAGGGGTTACAGAATGCCAAAGCCGGTAGGGCATTACTTACCAGACGATATATATAGACTGATGCTCCAATGTTGGGACGCGGTCCCCGAGAAACGGCCGACCTTTGAATTCCTGAACCACTATTTCGAATCGTTCACAGTGACCAGTGAGATACCGTATAGAGAGGTGCAGGACTAGTGCTGTGATAATATATAGTGAAATAGTTTGTTTTTTTTCTACTGGCAACATTATAGTGACGGGTGGCAACTTTTTGTTGAATGCGACTATGCGAACGTGGCAAAGATAATTTTTTATACAGCCATGTTGAAATGTGTGATTTTTGAATGAATGTTCGTGTGGACAGTTTCATAATCATGTTTTGAAAATGTTTATATGCAGTGATGTTCATATTAACTGTATGGCGAGTTTTATATGACTAATATATGAAAGATAATAAAAAAATATTATTGCCATTATTCATAAAAATATAAAACATTGAAACCTTCGATAGTTCTAATGTATTAAATAACGTATTTTAAAATTGTTAGAACATAAGTGAATATTTATTGACAGGCAAATAACAAATTATCATTATAGAGCTATTACTTTCCCACTGTTGGGCACTCTCGCATATAAGAATGCTTTAGGCCATAGTCCACCACGCTGGCCGACTGCAGATTGGGCACATTACTCGCATTAGACAGTTAAAGATTTTAAAAGTAGCTGATACCAGAATTTTTGAAAGGATAAGATGCTTTGCAGCCTCAATATTTGTACAAAATTTTGTAGGTAAGGTAACTGACATGATAATCAGATAACATTTATGCTTTTGAAGGGTGAAACTATCGCAGTAGATAAGTTCTTGGATTAATACAAATCATGTAACTATGGAAGGTTTATTGTTAATGGATATTTATATGAATAATAGTATATAAAAATGTTATTGCTATAAATGGTTGCATAATCCATTGTGTACACATGTTTTATGATACAAATTTTTGAAAATATATATAACGCCATTTCGCATCGTGCTTCTGTTAGTGTCGCATCAACAAAAAGTGGTGATACTAGCTAGCTTTTAATATAAATATTGATTGATAAACGGAACTACGTAGTGGGAACTCTAAGGACGATTTCAATCGCGGCAGAGTTGAGTGTGAACAGTGAGATTTGTGTAGGGTCCTTTTAGCGAATATTTGGAATTTTGATATCCGAGTTTGTATCTACGAATCTTATTTCGGGAAACTTCGATAATCTTATCAATGGTGCACCAAAAGCCTCCAGTCATCAGAATTTGTGTATCTGATTAGTCAATCTATGTATCACGTGTCTATCTCATTGGTCAATCCATGTGTCACGTGTCTATCTCATTGGTCAATGCATACGTCAATTGACTGTCTTATTGGTCAATGCATGTATCACGTAACTGTCTCATTGGTCAATGTGTGCATGGTTGAGGTTTTTGATAGAAGCGCCTCTGGCGTCGAAAATTGAAAACTGACATGTTTCCCGTCATAAGATTCGTTCTTACAAACACTCAAAAATCCAACTTTTTAGTATTTTTATACTCAAAAGCGTTGACAAATGAATACAGGAACGTGTGAGCTTCGTTTTGATTGGTCGTTTGCTTTTTCCTTATTTGATATTTACCAATCCAATAGGATATTGAAAATTACAATTAGCGACAGCTGCAAGATTAAACTTCGGTATCGAATAAATGCGTAAGTCCACAAAACTTTCTTAACTAATAAGAATAGTCACGCAAACACTTCTATTTTCTTATTTATTAGCATTGGTAGCTTATAAGCACGTGTAGTATATTGATTTGCATTCTGTACAAACTGTTCACTATGTCCTAAGCAATAAGGTTAAAAGTCGAGTAGCGTACACGATATTTTCATATTCTAAAGTGAGATGTGATATTTTTTTATCACGTAAGGCCCAAAACTCGATTTTCGTTTTTCTATGTATAAAATCTTAATATAAGCTGATTTATACATTTTATATATGTAAATCAGGTCACTTTTCTTTAAAGAAACTCGAATCAAATTTATTAGTTGCAATTTTGTTAAAATATTTAAAACAAGGTCTCTCACATCCCGCACAAAGAATCGAAAAGGAAAAATAAGCAAAAGCAATGCTTTACTTTTTAAATGTTTCTCGATTTTTAAATTATATATTCTTGTTCCTGGTTTGTAGCTAATAGCTAACTGGCAGTCAATAAGTTTCCAAGAGATGCTCCATAACTTTTCCTTCGAGACCTTGTGCGTATATCCTACAAATTGCAAGTAACGCAATAGATAAAATCGAACCGCAAACTAGATTACTTTATAGGCTCCTTTGCAAAAACGTGTAAATAATATGCACCTTAATATTAATTGCATTCGAAGTTAATCTTATATTATGTATATTTAAAAAAAAAGTTCATTATTTTTTGTGTGTTTGAAATTATAAAAATCATGGTCATGTATATTTGAATGTAATTGTGTTCCCACAAATCATTGCAAGGGGGCCAACAATCTAAACATAACGACAACCTAGCTTTAGGACCATATACCAAAGAGTTATTGTAAAATAAAAGCGAGAGATATTTAAAGATGGGAGCGTATTTAATTTCTAGTGTAATATTTGAACTTGTGACCTGTAACATAATTATTAATTTGACCAATATTCCCAATATTGACTTGTGTATTGATAATTTGTATAATATATCGGGATATAATACGATGTGATCAAATGTGTCACACATTTGGCACTGAGCTGACAGACATAATCAAAATTAGTTCTAAAGTTGACCAAAACCACGCACAAACTAGATAATTTTGTGTAAAGTATCGTGTTTCTATCTCATTTTTATACTAAATCTAGATATATTAAGCAATGTATATTGACACACTTATTATATCTCGATAATGATTGACATAGTTCTTGACTAATACCGACTGATCAATATTCACAGAGCATTTATTACTTTCGTCGCCTCAAATGTAAACTGCGTTATTCCCGTAATCATCTCATTGTCATAGCAATTATTGTATAAAAACCATGAAAATAGTGTCTTATAACATTCCAAGTATTCAAACACTTTAAATTTGGACACTTTTGTATGAAAACGATTAGATTTGTAAGATTTTGTACATACAATGAAATAAATGTCATTGATATAAAAATGTTTTATTACTGTCTTTTTTTTTATTAATACACAAATGCCACTTTGTGAGTATGAAACATTTTTGTTATAATAACAAAATTATACAAAAACAAAATAATTTTGAACAATAATCTCATAATAAAATCTAAAAATAAATTTAAAAAATGCGTACAAAAGTACAAATTTGTTTACAATTTGAAAAGTTAAAATTTTGAAATATACCAATATCCCAAAAAATAACAATAATTTGTGACAAGAAAAACTAAAAAGTGAAGACTTAAATATAGAGTCACTTCGCGTCAGCAATAGCTCGTTGGAAAAAGTTGAGAATACCTGCATCTGATAGTGCAAATGACCTCACAGACACAGAAATAAGTCAATAAAATCTAGAAAATAATAATGTATGTCTACTTCACATTTAATTCGGTTACACTTATTGACTATAATACTCTAAAATATTACAATCTCATTTACTTCGCTACCTACCAAACTGGTACATCCTGGCTCTTAATGGTACCATAACCAAAAAAATATCACTGTCATTTGAGGATTTAGGCTAATTCCTAAACAGTGTCAGCATACAATTTAGTCTTAATTTTCAAGTATCGATACTCAGACTGGTAGAATCCTTGTACGAAACCCCAACACCTCATCAAAGGTCCCGGCACGTAGCCGCGGTGAGACTTGCTGTAGTGGTTCAGGTATATCGCTAAAACTACCAGCATACCGGACCAGGCATATCTGTGGACAAAACCTATGTCAATAATTTTATATGTTTACAACGCGAGGATGAGTCGGGTTGCCAAAGTTCATGTGATGGAGAATTAATGAAGATTAATTAATTTACTTTGATAGATCTGAGCTCTACAGCTCTGCCACTTTTTTTCGTTTTAGCCCCAAGAAGTTTCCTGGTGCATTAAAAAGTTATGGAAATTACCAAAACTTAAAATCTATGATATTGATATGACGCAGTACGAAGTTGGGCGTGTCAGTTACTGATAATTAAAAAAAGGAATAAATATACTCACTGGAATACAAAGGGTTTGCTGAACAACAAGAAGGACACAGCGATTGAGAGAGCTTTCCTTGCAGTTGTAACAGTCACTGCAACTGCAGCACCACATAGTCGTACTAATGAAAGCACAGCTTGAAGACCCAAGTAGCCGCTGATGCTCAGCAGGAAAATATTGCCGTATATTTTTTGGTAATCCTGTAAATTGTGAAAAAAATTTTTAAGTTTTCCCCAAAATTATAACTCAGCAGCCTATTAATAAATCGTAACGGATGGTCGCGTTTAATTAATTTTTGTCTGCATGGTGACAGACAGACAGACTAACTGTCATCCAAGTTATAGGGTCCCGTTTTAACCTTTGAGAACAGAACCCTAAAAAAACATTTAGTACTATGCAACTTGAAAATTAAATAGTGATAAATGATCAATGTTCCTGAAATAAATCACCTTTGAACAGTAATTGACGCCTTCCTCGAAAATACTGGTAGACACTGTGATGACCACGAGGTAGATGGAGGCGATCGCATACGAATAAAAGACCACTTCATTGTTGGTCGCTTGATGTTGTTTCATTGCTTTTTCTTGCACGTTGCCTATGATAGCGTCGCAAAGTAACGCCATCGATATAACTAGGACGCCTACAATGTCGAAATTAGGTGAGGTTTTCGCATCAGCTGAAAAAAGAAATATAAGACTGTTTTAAAACATTCAGAAAACTTGCGTATGTATCTCATTGGTCCATGTATGTGTTATGTGTCTATCTGATTGTTCAAATGCATATAGGGGACTATTGTAGTTCGTAATTATCCCCCTGAAGACTACCATGTAGGTATGGCATACAAGGCTACAATCATATAGCAAAGTTAAACAATTAAACACTGGCTTAAATATTATGAACTTAAAACATGAATTAAAAACAACCAAAGACTTTTCATTTGTTTGACATAAGACACTAAAAAAAATACATACCTAGGGTAAACATGGTGAGTCCAATACACATTATAATAGCAGCAACATAATCTAGGAAGCTATATCTCTTGCTCAAAATGATGACACTGCCTATCATCACCGGAATTAGTTTACAACTCTTGAAAATCAGCTGTGTGGGGTAGTTTAGGTAACTTAGGGCTAGATTTGAGAATGACATTGTGCCCAGCGTGAGCGCTGCCAGTAAGGCATATGTCTTTAATGGCACTCTGGAATGTAAATAATTTATAAATTATTTGCATGTAGTCTCTGTCTAACTATAATGAAAATAATCATTTATACTGTATGATGTTAATCTTATGCTGTTGGTGTAAATTATGTTGACGATAAATCTATACTATTAATATAAAGCTGAGTTTATTTGAATGTACTAATCTCAGGAACTACTGGATCGATTTGAAAAATTATTTATGTATACGATAGCTACATTCATGAGGAAGGTATATCTTCTAGGCAATAGGCTATCAAGCATTAAGTTACTGTTCTTAACGCAGGTGAAACTGTGTGGCACAGATAGTAAATAAATAAATACCATATTCAATCATATGTTATGCAGAAATAATGAAGTTGTACTCACTTTCTCTTGATTGGACTCCTTATTTTAGACTCAACATAACTAAGAAATGCTGTTATAATAAACTGAACACAAGTTATGTACAGACTCACAGGTTTGACTTCAGGCGCTGAGAAAATAAGTTCTAGGAAATATCCATATGCTAAGTAACATATAAAGACAAATGAAGAACAGCAAAGAAATTGTACCAGAGGACTATATGAGGTTATATCAAAACATAATATATTTATCTCTGTTTTCTGCTCCTTTGCCACATTAGGCTCTTCAATTTTAACAATGACTTCCTTAGACGAATTCATGATTACGTTATCACAGAATTTGACTTTGTGACCAATTTAATGTATTGGAGGTAGATTACATTTTTGGTGCTGCTTCTACACACTGCATCTGAAATTAAATAAAAACTTCTTACTACAAAACTAATAAAATTAAATAAGAATAATAATTTCATATAAGTTATGATTGGCTGTTAACAATTACTGAATTATTGTACTGTACAATTTTTTATAGAATTTAAACTTAGAATACATGATAGCATGAAGGAAAGAACTAAATTATTGACTAGAAATTATGCATTCCTTCAAGAATTTACAGCGTTGTTGAAGAAAAAAAAATACTATCTACTATGATGTAGGGCTTACCTTACACTATTGTGAGTACAAATACTGTGACACATAAAAACTAAACTTATGTTTTTGTTAAAACAATATAATTATGTTTAGATTACAAGATAATTGGAGATATCACACAGAATCACTTAAGTTATTAATTTTCTTTATCATTTCGTATGATAAGTTATTAATTTGCTTTTCAATTAAAAAACAAAATAAGTTAATCTGTAGTACATGTATGTATGAGAATTGAATTTATTTATGTAGGTTATTTATAGTACTTACCAAGAAAAAAAATTATATAGTGTTGAAGAACCTGATACAAATATATTTTAAAGAAATTTGTGTTTGCTAATAGTGGAGTGTAGTGGACATAATATAATTGTAATATGATAATATATGATTGAATCTATTCATATGATAATGACAACACAACACACACAATCAAATCAATTCAAATCATGACATGTTATGTCATTCATGATAACATTGAATTTGTCATTAACAGCTGACAGCTAAGCTAATAAACAGTGCGTTCCACTAGACGCTCAAACGATCACGCTACGCTCATAGGTATAATAATTTTATAATAGCAAAAGCAAACACTATATTACTATAATATTATTAATTACATAGAGGAAAGCAAAAAATCCATCCATCCATCAGCCTTTGGAGGTCCACTGCTGGACATAGGCCTCCCCTAAGCGGCGACACTCCGCCCG
>DWQL01001669.1:0-11000 GCA_018231265.1 Noctuana haematospila
GCCTGAATATCTTCTTCAACATTTTAAAGGTGTGCCGAGAGTTTTATTCCGCCGGCTTTTTTCTCCCGGCCTACGTTAGCCAAAAGGGCGCCTAAAGCCGATGTACCTTATTATTTGATGTTCATCCAGTGTATACGTGTACCTTATGATGAATAAAAATATTTGAATTTGAATTTGAACAGACTTTAAAGAAGTAGAATGTCCTCAATTCGTCTTTTTTTATGTTTTTTACCTCATAAGTTTCGACTGGGTAAACGGATTTTGATGATTCTTTTTTTATTTGATAGCTGGTGCTTTCCGTGTGGTCCCATTAAAATTTTGTCCAATTTTGACTACGGCAAAAAACAGCAATGCGCGACAATTTTTTTTACTTTTTCCATTATTTACCCATTTTTTATTTTTCTTCAGACCCGATTGTCACACAAACGAAGTCGTGGAGATAAGCTAGTAATAGAATACAATCGTAGGGGCAATCATTACCGTGTGCAGTCGCCGTGTCGGAGGAGCGGCCGCGCTCGCAGCTCGCAGCCGTGACGTCCTTTGTTTCGTGGCTAGCGGTACGTGGCTTGCGTTATTAGCATATACCTATTATTGTGTACACATTATTATCTTATATTAATAGCTACAACCAGTATTAGAGATCCCAGAGTCCTCATACTATGCTGAGGTAGGCCACCGAGGGGTTTAGTGCGGTAAGAATCCTACATAACCCGGTGTCACTCCTATGATGGGTACCTTTTTGAAGGTTTTCTACCAACCCCGCTACAAAACAAAAATTGGATATCAGTATGAATTTGGTATTAAAATAATATCAGTCATATCGTAGGTACATATATGTATTTTAATTGATCTAAACGAAACAACAAAACACACGGTTGCATTTTGAAAGAATAATCTACAAAAGTTTTTTTTTAAATCGTCAACTTGATCAGAACTACACAGAAGTCAATATAAGCATTTGTATCGTTAAATTCATAAAATTAGATAGAAATAGATTTATGGCACGTTTGAAAATCAATGATGTTCATTAAAAAATAATTTCTAAGAGAAATTTATTTTGTGCAATGTCTGGAACGTACCTACAAAAAAGTAAGTAACAATAACTAGAACATACTAATTAAAAATATAGAGATGTCTATAGCAAAGTTTAAATTCCCACTTCACTCTTGTTTTTTCTATTTTAACTTAAAATAATTTAATGATGAACGTTTACATACAAAATCATGAAAATGAATAAAATAATGGACGTTTCCCTTTATTGGAATTTCCTAAAGACAACATAGAGACAACGTAGAGTATAATATATAGTGTATCTATTATTAATCTGTGTTTGTATAAATTGTACTGCCTGATTTTAGGTTAACAATGACCAGTGAAATCTGGCAAATTTCTTTGCTCACCTATACGGTAAACAATCCATTTAAATTTAGATAATCAGTACGATGCTCCACTGCGTAAGCCTTTCTGTCAAATTTCAGTTGTAAATTATGATTTAAATAACCAGGGCAGTCCTAGTATGCTAATATACTTACTAGCCTCTCAATTGTCTCGCGATGGAAACAAGTTTGTCCGAAAACGGAGTTTCTTTACATTTTGTACATAAATTATGAATCAGACTATAGTTTAAATTTGATTTCCAAACGTAACATAAGCATACATTCAAACAGCGGCCGCTGCATCTGCAATATTAACTTCCCATAACGAATATTACACCACAAAGTTGCCCACCTGCGCACGTTGGCGCAAGGGAATTCGAAATAGCCCGCAATACGAGAGGAGGAAGTTTTGCTCTACCAAGCATTTCTACATAATCCATATTCCAGCGATTGTTTTCGTTGCATTTCCCGTGTCGACGTACTCGTATTAAGCTTCATGAGAAGCTTAAATTCGCCACACAAACCTACATTTTTATTCATAGTTTGTTAACTTGAAGACTGGTTTATTTTACCCGTTATATCCCTGAAGTCAAAGACTTCAATATCTTTGTTTTATTCATTGCAAGGTATTGAATGTCAGGTACTCAAATTAATCGGCTTATTGCATGGTTCGTCGGCTTTAAACTCTCTTTTCGCTGAAGGTAAACGGCAGAAAGAATCTATCCCGACATACCTTTCAAATTCAATATAGGTAATTACGTATTTCTTACAAATTTTAGCTTTTGAGAGAATGTGACAAGTAATCCTAGTAGTCGTGCGTAGTGGCGCCAAGCATTGAAATCCTACATTATGTTCATTTATATCATGGACCGGACCAGAGACGACAAAGCGTAAGTAAAGAAGCCCTGTCGCCTTTAAATGAAATAATGGATCTTAAGTTTAGTTTATAAATACTGGCCTTAAATACCTGCAACGTGCACTTAATATCAGGTCGCCATTTGACTCTACCTTGTAAGGGGTTGCTTTGAATTCCAATATTTCCAATTGTGCTTTCACATTTGCTCGCCTCTACACACCACTCTTGCTCGGCGTACAAAACAATGGTGTTATTTGATCTTGATTCTGTTGATTCATGTGGGCGACTCGGCGCCATGTAGCCAATTAAACCCAGCGTAGGAGTGACCCTTCGCAACTAACTGTATTATTGCATCTTCCTCATAAACCGACCGCCGCTGCTTGTAATTTGCTGGCTTGCTTGTTTTTTCGGCGGTCTTTATGAGACTCTATAAACCTAATGAGATTATGCCGTTATATTTTTTTATAGTTTCATTTTGTATACATTCAATTATCTGTAAAGATCTGACCGACAATTTCTTTTTAATAAGACTTAACGCTAACGGTTAGTCCTACCCCTATTACCTTCGTAGATACTGACGCCGCGCCACGACTAAGACCTCTCCCAAGCCTCTCCCAAGACTACTACGACTAGCCACGATCCTCAGCTGTTCACAACCAATTCTTTCATGTTGCCAAATTCATGCTGTTGACGGGATGAAGCAGCAACTTAGTAATGCAGTAGTTTCGTCCGTTGATAAAAGAATGACAAACTGTTGATCCAGCCTAACAGCATAAAAAAGTCTTGATACACATCAGACGGACATTATCTGCCTGCTTTCCAGTACCTAAATACGAAATGTATTATGTATATCTGATACAACATTGTAAGTAAACGACAGCAGTAGGCGTTAGAAAGTCCTACCGGGTAGTAAATTTAATCTAAAACATTGACACGTGTCTTGTGATTGGAAATAATGATAAACTAAGTTCGTACTGTTAAATTGAGTAACATGTCACTGTTAGCAAATATTTTTAATAAAAACAAATAAATAAAAGTAATAATAACTCTTGTATCTAATAAAATTACGTAGGTGCTTTTAACTTATTTAAACACGTCTCAGTATTTAGCAAGATAAAAAGTTGTTATAAGTACCTTATTTAACTTGAAGTTTAACGAGCACATTAATTATAAAGACATTGTTAAATGACTTGTGACATTAAATCAGCAAGTTGTTTATTAAATGGACCTTGTAAAGTCAAAATTTTTGAAAGATTTGTATATTACCCTCAAGAAAGTCGAAAAACACGAATTTAATGCAACTTTCGATTAAAGTAAAGGTCTCCCTCTCAACTGGCGCGACACCATGGCGCAAGGCTTCACGCAGACAACTCTTTAATTTAACTTTAAAGTACATTATAATATAATGTACTGTAATACTGATTTACCACTTACTTTGAGTTGCCACTGGGCAACGATACATACCGTGTACCAAAGACAGAATGAGAGGTATTAGACGTTTCTTCATTCGTAAGGTCTTAAGAAATAAAGTTATGATGTTTCTATTGTTCATTGCTTGTAACGAGTCTTTCTCTTTTAATTAGATTGTCTTATTTCTACAAGTGTATAAATGCAACCGGGGAACTATTAATTATATCTGAAAAGCGTTTAACACGTACTTTATTCAAACTAGTAGGTACTTTATTATAAATTATTTTTGCAACTCAAGAAATGTTTGATATTTTATATTGTGTCTTTCTTTCCAGCTAGTAAAGTTAAACATTTATCATTCGTTGAAATAAATACTTAAGAATATGTCTATACTATAAATGGGGCAAAATATACCAATGTCTTTGTATATTAATAAGTATCATGTCAATGTAAGTATAAGTTTAGAATGAAGGGAAATAGTAGTAAGTACCTACTCTTCAATATTATTTATTTATACTGCATTTAAATTTCGATATCGATTTTTCGGACAATACCTGCTATCAAAATGTTGAACAAAAATGGTGGTCAGAACTAATTGAACACCGTCGCATAGAGACATATTATATAGCAAACGAAAAATAATTCTTCCCAACAATAGCACAATTATTGTTTGACGCAACTAACAATTTGAACGGTCATAAAATGAAAAACGTCAATTCATTGTGGAAACACAAATTAACAACATCAGCAGAAACATTTCGTGGAAAACTAAAATAAACAACATGTCAAAATTAAGTATTTACACAAAAACGTCAAGATACTGACAGAGCATGTACAAACATCGCAAGTCCCCCGATATGTTAAATATGGTGCTTTGATATTCAATACTTCGGAATGAACGCTAGCTTAATTGCTCTGAGTCTGAAAATAGAATTGTACATATATCCATTGGATAGCACCTGGAATAGGGGTCTACTCTATACATAATATTAAATCTGCAGTTTCGTCTAATTTCTGGGGCCTTTCTACTCTATACCAGGCAGTTAACCCAATTTAGATAATGCTTTTATCTGATTGGTCAATTTATGTGTCACATGTTTATCTTATTGGCAAATTTAAGTGTCATGTGACTGATTAATCAACGTAAAAAGAATGGCATTAAGAGTTCATAATACGCAGGAAATACACTGGTATAGGTACTTTATTAACGCGAAGAATGAAAAATTGAGTTGTTTGACAGCAAAACCCTGCTTTCAATGGATATAAGTAGTATGGATGAATTCTATTATTTGCATAGTTTAGAAAACTAATCCGAAAGTTAGTTTACGGAGTTAAATAGTAGGCCTCCTGATGAGAGCATGTCTATGATGTGCGGTTATGTGTGTCAATGATGCGTTTTTAAACTATTTCAGTTGGTCTCCTTTATTCTCGGTTGTCGTTATCTTTCAGTCTAGACTGTAAAAGGAAGAACTTGTGAGCGGAAATTTATTTTGTGTTATATTATACACTACTTGGACTACAAAAACTTGTTAAGTTGCTTGTAGATACAGCATTCTGTGCCTTATATAAAGATTTATAGAAGCTTTAAGAAGCTTTGAGTATAATATAACCAACCCAGTTTCACCAAATACCCCGTTAATCTTCAATAATTATGGTAATACAACAATCGTCTGGCATGAGGGCAATAATCACAATATTTCATATAACCCCACGTGTCTCAAATACCCGTACAACTATATTAACTCTTAGATCGCATTACTAAGCTATTTCGGAACGCATATTTAACGGCAATTGCCTGTACGTGATGGGTGTCAGACTTGGGGGCACTTTGACCTTGCAGCTGGTGTTCCTCTGCTTCTATTAAAGTCGAAGTTAATGCTTATTGTACATGATTTTGAGTTAATTACTCTAACTACTTACGCTGGCTTAAAGTTCATAAATTATTTGTTTACTAAATGGTACAAATGAATATTTGTGAATATTGCAGCTTTTTACAAAGTTCTGTTATTTTGAGTTAATCAGAATAAATCTCGTGAAGAAGAAATTGGTGAAGGTTTCATCATTACCTACCAGGCTCTGAAGAACAGCCATTAGAAATTCGGTTTTCCTCTATAGGTTTATATTATTATAATTGTTTTGAAAATAGCGGTTTTCTTATTAAAGGAAGTCACGAACTAAGTCAGAACTACGTTGCTTCCGAAATTGCTAGGTCCGTTCTCACTTGGACAGTTACAACTCACATAGTTAGAGTTAATTAAATAATATTTGTCATTAAACTGCAAATAAAAGAAGGTTAGTGTTATGTGTTTATCCGTGGGAGCGAGGCGCTGCGGCCGCGCACCGCAGGGACACCCAAACGTGCCCTGACCACAGCTGAGTTCCACTTGCTATCTTGGAGATATTGATTTTATTACTTAGATTTGAACCAACGTTGCTATTATTATTAAAAAATATTCTAATGCCTAAATGACATAAACTAAAAAAGAAATATTGTCCACAGATACTTTCTTATTTGTTATATTTCCTATAGAAACCTCATCCAGCAGACGTCGGAGAGGTGAAAGTAGAAAATCCAAATTTACCGTGCGCAATGAAAATAAATTTACAATATAAAGTTATAAACCTATAATATAATTATACACGTAGACATAAAAATAAAAAGTAGATTCATAGTACTTAGCATACATAACTACGAGTAGTTACAATTTTTGCTGACTTACCATATGCTCGGCGCGCCCGCCACTGTGTTTTCAGATGCATCTAAACAAGTTGGTTGGTTGTTGGTTGGTTGGTACGAAGTGGATGGCACCGATTCGGTCGAGTGGCCGGGAATGTCGTCTCTGGACAGACACACCTGTGGGAGACCCCGCGCTGCCCACAAGGTCACTTGACACCCCTGCATCGTGGGAATATAGCGAAATTAGGGGAACCTATAATACGTTCGTAAATAAAATCAACAATCAGTTAATAAATTAAGTAGATAAAAGTTTAAAAATGGAAAGCATTATAAATTGTATTGTAAAATATTGAATTCTAATTTTAAATTTAAGTAGCTATTTATTTACTTGACCTTACAAATTTGTTGTTTGTAAGTAAGCTCATGTTTTTGGCATATTTGCTAACCTTATTTTTATGGATTTCTTAGGACTGTAGATTTTCTTAGACTTACACAGAAACAGATTTCACATAATAAATTTCGTGGCTCGCTCTATTCAACTATTTCCACTATAACAATGCCCCTGTGGCCCTGGAAATTATTTAGCGGCGTTTATTCAATTCCACCATTTTGTTTCAGGTCGGACACAGATAATAAAGAATCGGCCTTGTGCGTCACTGGCTCATTACCGCCGTGACTAAAGTCTATTGTCTCTGTCAGCTTATGGAATCCATTCAGCGCCTATAAAATGGGAATAGATGTACAGATTATATTTTATTCAAAGTCCGAGTTTTGTTCTATTTATTTTTATTAAGTTTTAAAACTGGCTTACTATCTTAAAATTAAAAAAGTTACATCTGTGAATCGTTAATTAATTTAATTAAATTTCTCAATCGTACTTATTCAAATTTCATACAAATAATTTCACGTTGTTCACCACATTCTTATTTATTAAAAAATGTAAATAATACATAGGTACCTACCTATATATTATTATTATAACGTTGTTCATAGGAACTGCTTATTTCAACCAGAAATTTCTTCCAGCAGTCGTGAGATGGGAATGCTGATTTGAGCAGCAAACAGTTCTTCTGGTTAGCACAAGCAAAAGAATACTTCAAATACATACTTGCTCCCAAGTACCGCTAAGCGCAGGGAATGCTGCAGCAAAAAGTCGTATAAAAACATGCCAGTGAACTGCCGATAGCAACCTTATTCGGGAGCGGATGCGCGGCCTTGCGAGGTCGTCTCACATTCATGTGACAACGAGAGGAACGTTCTAGAATCTAGAACTTCTAGTCTTGTTCAATTCTGTTTTCATTAGATATTATTATGAGCGAGCTGTTACAAATTCTCATAGATCACATTAAATTTATGTTAACGGCACAGTATACGTACAACTAAGTGCATAATCTGCAGCCTAACTAACAAAAAGTCGTCCTATAAATAGAAAATGTTTGTATACGCATACACAAAGTTGGCACTTTATGCTACATAGATACATAAAATTTGACAATAACTTTTCGTTCTCAGTTTCGAAACCAAGATACATTATTATACCATGATCAAACTCTGTGATTCCTTAACAATACAAATTTAATATGAACTGAAAAAATGAGAGAAGGGCTTAACATTTTACATTAAAGAGAATACAACAATTGAGGAAACAATACGTCCTCAGTCCGCTTCAACTTATGGCTTCATTTGCCGACGACAGTGCCTCCTTGCTGATGTGGTCCGTGACTTTATAATCCGCCATGCTTGGACTTGCTACGTTCGCTCGCTTGCTAATGCTCGCTACGGTGTAAGCGCGTCCACATTGTCACTGCGTATTTGCTCCGAACCGGTCTGTGGTCACACTTAACTGTACCCAGTTTTAGCATCCCACCGCTGTTACGCAATGACGAGCATTATTAACATGCTACTAAAGCTCGATAAAGCTCGCGTACCATAATTACGTATTTGCTTGAATGATAACACATAATATCAATCAGTTTATCTTCAATTTTATTTCTTTTGGTATATTAAATATGAGAAATTAATTAGGTATGGATGTTTATTCGGTAAGAAAGTTTTTGCAGAAAACTTTGTTTTTATGAATAAAATCTGAAAATGCCGTAGGTAATCGTTGTATCCTCCACCAATCCGCTCCAGGATTTCCTCGGTTGTGGGGAGAGACCCGTGCCCAGCAGTGGGACATAAAAAGGGTTGAAGGCAATCGTATCAAATTCTGCTTACTACAGGGCCTACAAGACTTACTTGTACTCATATAATCTTGTAGACATTGTATAGCGTGAACGTCGCACATTCACGCAACTTTCACGATCCGTATCGAATTAAAAAGCAGCTTAAACAATTGATTACCTATGTAAAAACACCTATTTACTCATTTCCTTACCAATACACGACATAATAATCCAATTTAGAACTGATTTCTTAACTTTAAGCCGATTGCTACAATGAATGCAATGAATCCACGTAATGTCCGCTCCACATGCGTCGTTCTAAATAAGAGGTAAGTGATGGTTATTATTTCAAAAATAATATCTTAATAATTATTGATCAACTTCCAGAAGCTGTTATAGATTCTCATTTAGCAATTCTGTAATCTTCTTAGGCTTGCCGGCCGACAGTTAATCGATTCTTGTATAATATACGGTCCAGATCATTTGCAATTCGTTGTAGTTTAATCCAATAGCCTTGTTTTTAAACAATAAAAACAAATGAGGTATTAGTTCAGTGTATATTTGAATTGGTAAATAAGACTTATAAGACCTGCAACAATCTAAGAACAAGATCACATTTATTGGTTCAGATTCAGAATAAATTTATCATTAATTGTAATAAAAATAATAAGATTATCAATCGGTACAACAATCTATTATTGTATTTTCGTAAGAATTTTAAAAGTAAATCTTTTTGTTCAGCGCATCCAGTCGCGACTTGGCCCTATTTTTTCGGATCTTTATTAGACAGAATAAATAAATTGTCATCCTACCTACCTAACTGTAATTTCGTTTGCACGTCCAAAGGTAATTTTTATGACGTGTCCCCAAAACCTCTTTACTGTAGGAAATATTATGATGCACACAAAAAACACCTGACCTTCATTACGACGTCTACAAAAACCGCGGTATTGTGGAAACCGAGATGGCACCCAGATATCATTTTATCAACGCGAGCTTTTATGTTCTCACGACACGACATTATAATCGCATATCGCATGTGACCTTTACGTGAAGCTTTATTTTTGCAACTTCATTATAAATGGGCAAGACTTAGGATTAGAAAGATTTAATTACCATGTTTCCGAATTGATTCATAAGTCTTGATCGCTGTTTTTAATCCTAAACTTCTGCATACCAGATGCTACATAATATCTTATGAAGTTATTAAAGAGCGGCCAGAAAGGCGAGAGAGAGTTGCTTGAATTAGCGAATAAGGAAGAGATTTGATTGACTCTCCAAAATTGACATGAACCTACTGCGGTCGTGAGTCATTATGATAAATGCCCAATGCCCCGAAAGAAGTTTTTCATTTACAAAAAGGTACCTGTCGTACTATAACTTATAAATAACCGAAGTCTTGAACGGAAATCGTGGTCGTATTCGTAGCGTGTAAATATAATCATTAACAGTAGGAAGGCTTCGCGGCGCGTGGGAAAACATGCGTTTATTCATAGAGTAGCGTCACATCTTACTGTATTGTAAACTAGCCTGTACCTGCGACGTCATCACGACCAATTTTGACAAGACCTTAATGAGTTTTACACTTAAACCTTCCTCACGAACCGCTCCTTCTATTGGTGAATACCTTTTTTAGACAAACGCGTTCAGAAAGACAGACATATAGACGCGGCTAGGGGCGTAAAGCGAAGAAAGCATAAATTATTAATTTCAAAATTTATATTTTTAATATTTAATGTATTTTCTCTCCATGACTCGTAAATTTTTCCATCTCGTAGAGGCCTTTAGTGAGATAGAAAATTTATCCTGATACCCTTTTGCAAAATTATCTACTGGCTCCAATTGTAAATCTAAACGACCCAAGGACCCACACAAACACACAGAAACATCACACACAACTTTTTTATAACAATACTGATACAACTGATACTTTTTCACATCGTCCGAGTGTGGCAGCGCCTTTAAAACTCATTACGTAAAAACTAGCTCCTCGTCACGGGTATCAAGCCGATGGATCAGATACAGAACAGTTTTAAATCGGAGATTTGAGGAAAAACTAATGAACAACACAGCGGCAGTCGGCATACCACCAAAAGTAAACAAGAAAACTCCGAAACTGTATATTTAGGTCACCTACTTCACGAAACTAATTGGAATACCTCCAGCGTAATGGTGAAACTGTAATTTAAAGGTGAAATTAAGCAAATCTGTAGCTGTTTCGACTACCTATATTGAAGAGTAGGTATGTACAGTAAGGATTTTTATCGTAAAGGAATTGAGCTTGCATGTCTGTAGTGGTAACTGTAATCAGTGGTTACAAACGCCGAACCTCAAATAGGACATAAGTCCTATCTGAGACTGGATGAGTTGCGAGGTGAATGCACGCTTCCAGCATTCGGAGGCCACGTTAAGATGTCGGTCCCTGCTGTTATCGACAGTCGTTAAACCTGGTCGGAGGCCCTTGGGGCGGTTTGACAACATCCGACATGAGTTGACTACAACCCGTATCTCCACTT
>DWQL01001670.1:0-10998 GCA_018231265.1 Noctuana haematospila
ATTTCACTTCACATCGCCCCCGGCTATTTTATTCGCACTTTGTTCGTTTACGCCATGAATAAAACTTCAGTATCGTAAAAATATTACCCTCAATTGTTGCTTTTGAAACGATAAGTTATTGCTAGCCTTACATTTTCTAAATCATAACCCTACTTGAAATAATGAATGCAATTTACGATACACGGTTTTGAATGCCGTGAATTTAATAGCTGAGAATACAAACTACAAACCGTTGCTTAAAAGAATTTAATGTTAATATACGTATATAACATTATTTATTATGTAAATTTGCAACTTTACGTACTTATTATAACACTAGTGGATGCCCGCGACTTCGACCGCGTGGAAAAGTACTTTTACAGCCTAATTTGACCAAGATTAAGCCAAGTCAAGTCAACTTTATAGCATTTTTTTCAATAAATGTTTGACTGCTTAATTTGACATTACTTTTTTATTTATGGACTGATCTTGAAAACCGCACCCAAATCAGTTAAGCTGTTAGTAATAAAATAAAATTAAAATAAACAAACAATTTGCAAACAGCGTTTAACAATCTTTCCTAGAAAAACATAAAACAATTAAAATGCCTTTACTTAGCAAAAGACTGTTATACACAGATGTATGTAGTTTCTAAATACTAGGAATTTTACCTTTTACAATCTTTCAACGTTGAAACCTGTCTTGTAATTTGTAGTTTTTGAAACATAAGTCACTGGTACCCTAGAGCTGGACACATACAATGGTTTATCATAAATGAGAAAGATATTTTATATAAAGAAAGATATTATCAAAACGTTGACGAACAGATAAATAATTAGGTTTATAATATTTTTTTAAATACATAACACTTCACACTCATAGCTCCACAATAGGATTCCTGTATCGTGGATGCATAAGCACATAAGCACATTTCATAAACACCCAGGAAAAGAAATCTAAATTCAATAGGTATTTGAACTTTGATCCAGCCGGGAATCGAACCGTCGTCATTGATTGTAAAGTACGTATTGAGTGTTTCTGATAAAAAATCCACATCAATATTAGTTACCTATTAGTTACCTAGTCCGAATAAAATCAGTCGATATCGCAAAAGCATTTAAAATGCCAGGTTTATGTGTTATTAATAAACTGAATAACATGGTTAACTTAATCGAAATTTCGTGTTCGACAAAATCCAATAATTGAAAACCAATTATCGTTTAATAATCTAATAGTGTTTCATTTCATTTATTACGTTATATTTAAAGGCTGTAATAGTTTTAAAAAGCCTTTTTCTGTTTTTATATTTCATCAGTATTTATTCAAGGTATTGGTACATATTCAATCTCAGATAGTTTAGTTGACAAATTAATGCCCATGACGTCGAAATCTGTAAAGTTACTACTACTACTCCTACTTCTACTTCTACTACTACTACTACTACTACTACTACTACTACTACTACTAATACTACTACTAATACTACTACTACTACTACTACTAATAAAAATAAACGACAAGCGTCATACTCATAGTAGACATCGACCAAACGAATCGTCTCAGAACATTAGAACGTTCGGTTCTATCCGATCCGAATAACTTTCAATTATCTGACATAATAATATCTATAGCCGTCAAACAACTTAAAGATTATATTAAGTGCTTTTATAATCTAAGGACTGATTGAATAAGTTTACATTGTAACTCAAATGAAACAAGAACAATTTATTTAGGACACCCAAAGTTAATTGCCTACAATATTAACAGCTCAATTAAAACAGAGTAGCAATACAAACAATTATTTTAGAGCGGACTATCTCGAAGGCTCACCAATGAAATTTTCTAAATGTTTATGATAAATAATTCAAGATAAAAGCATATCCAGTGAAGATATTCAAACAATGTCCTAACGATAAGCCAGTGGTTGTACCTACAGAAAATTAAGAGCGACTAAATATCGCGTTTTTATAAGACTTTGACAAGTTTGACAGCTGTCATTGTGATAATAATGTTTTTGTTTCGACTTACTTGAACCTAGCTTAAATAAGTCAATGGACATTAAATACTTTTGAAGCACAGGAATAATTTTATTTTATCACGATTCATGTTAAAAAGGGTATACATGCCTTTAAATACAAAATTCTTACTGAATAATTCTTGCATTTTTTTTTCACATGATCTAACTTGTATATTTTAATTGTTCATTGAATTGTCAATTACGACTAAGCTTCTTGTAACCGTAACTTATAACATTATCAAAGCAACTCTCGATTATATTCACATTTATAAAGTTAGCTATAAGAAAATACTATTAAGTGTCAAGACCATCCGATCTATTATATCTATAATATTGTATTTCAGTTAAGCCCATTATGTTGCACTCATAATGGGTTATATTAAATGACCAGTCAAACAAGTATTAGAACGAGTCCTTTAAGCTGTCGGTTACATCAAAAGCAATTAAAACTGTCTTAAAACTTTATCTTTCGTAATCCCTTCAGGACTGACTTAAAATTTGAAGATTACGTTAATTCTTCTAAATTGTTTCTCTTTTCAGTCACTTAGTTATCAGATAATTAGTCTTCAAGTGTTTTATTGGAGTTGTGTTCAAACAGAGCGATAATAGGCTAGTGTCAGCTTCGTAGTACGTCGTCTCTGTGACTGACAGTTCGGTATCTACTAGGATCTGTTAAAGCCATTAGAAATAAAATACACTAGATTAAAATCGTTTTATGTTTGGGGGTTCTCACAACTTCACGATGAAGTCACAAGCCGATTATCTCCTTGCATCTTTTCACATTAAGACAGATTAAATAAATGAAGCACAGACTCGTATCCTCTAATCATTAGATAGAACTACTGCATACTCCACAAATCCTTTCCACAAAGAGCACAGAGACAGGAAAAGTAAGCATTTTATCGCGAAATATAAATTTAAAATAGGTATTATTATCTATTATTATCTGTGGTTTTTGCTTGAGCAAACCTTCATACATATAAACAGAAACTGCACATAGTTTAAATGTCATAGGACGTCACTAACACGTACTGTATCTACAGAATTGAGATCTATAGACAAATCTTTACATCCAAAACTCGCGGGCCACAAGCCAGTGACCCAGAAACAAAGAGGCTACTCGCCAATTTTTTCAATAAGATCTTTTGAGCTGTACTAAAGAAGAACGTCACTTCAGAAGTTCAGTTTGTTATTTATGATCGATGAGGTAAAAATATTTTATATCTTAATCTAATATATTATTATTTACATATCATTATGTGCCAAATTTCATTCGAATCAGTTCTGCCGTTATTGCCGAAAAAATTCATTTGCGTATTATGTATTTTATACGTGCGCCCTCTACTTATGTGTTTAATCGTGTATTGCTTTTATGTGGCTTCTGTACACATCCCGAATCCCGTAAGCATTAGGAATTTTCAACTACCAAAGCTAATTCTAACCGTCAAACTGACTATATTGCAACATAATTTTGCTGAAACGGAATTAGCCATCTATAATTATAAACAAACAAACTAATTGAATATAGGCAATATCTATTTATGTTACTCTAAAGCCAATTGATCAACAAGGATTAATTTAATTGCTCACTAGATTAGCCAATTCATACGTAATTACCAATTAACTTAATGGAATAGACAATTACTCGTGCAAATAAAACAAATTGAAATATTTTTTTGTTCATTGCAGCAAAGCAAAATTAATTTTCTACTTATGTATTATACATCTTTGAATTATAAAAACACAAAATAAGAAAATGAATAATAAGTAATATAAATACTTGTACAACATTTTATATTTATTCATGAAATTTTCATGACTATCTCAAATAAGATAAGATTTTATTTTAAATGCAAATCAGTAATCAGTAAATCAGTAGAAATAATGTAAATTAGTTTATCCCTCATTTGGCTATGATATTTTTCAGTACTAAATATTGATGCTGTCATGTGTGGTTTGGTTTAACATGCAATCAGCCGTACATATTTACCTACATATATTTTTAACAAAAGGTAGAAAGAAGGCAGACGTTCTAACCAATCGAATACCTTACCAGCCTAATGTAAATAAAAAACCTATTGAACCTACATATTGAGAATATTAAGATAAGTTTAATTAATATGAATGGCAATGAATCCAGATAGTGACGATTGAACCTTCTAAACCGATCCAATCTCCATTGAAGGAGAGACACTTAGCTTATTCGTGTTCGAGTTTATTAGCTTGTTATATTTGTTAGCTTAGCGTTGATATCTATCAACAATATCTAAGCTAACAAAAATAACAAAACTCAAGACATATGGAGTATTCTACACTATAAAACGACGTGGCACAAAGCTTGTTTAACATGATGTGTAGATGGTACTACTAACCACAATAAGTTGTTTGCGAAATCATGCCCCAACTGTTAATAAAGTAGCGAAGTGCTCAAACTCCGGCCAGGAAACTTTGCAATTAGTGCTAAACACTTCAAGCTTCTAGCCAGACATTTACCTACCCCGTTGTATATATAAAACTTTATATTTATTAGAGGTTGATAAAATAGATGACTTTTATTTACAGTAATATCAACAAGAGTAGGTAGTTCGATCTCGGCTTTTCGGATTATTCTCGGTATTTGATTATTACACTAATTATCTACAGATAATCTTGGTTTTCCAAGATTTTACGATATAAGGATTTTAAGGATTATAGTCTACAATAAAACAAATACAATCAAATACAATCAAATACAAATTATAATAATAACTTATAATAAATAATTCCACTATGAAATGATATCACGAGATATTTATTTGCTTAAAAATGCGTACATTATTATGTTCAATTATATTTACACTACCTATTTAATACGTTACGCGTTAAGCATTAACCCTACCTGAGTCGTGTGCCCACATTATTTAGTTATAAGATCTTATTGTAATGTAACCCGTTAATGGAACTCCTGTTTTAGGTAAATTGGCAAATAAAGCCCTTTATATTTTCTAAAACATGTTGAACTACGTATCGTTATTTCTTATGTTACATGTCCTAAGGCTTTTGTCAATTTTTTCCTAATTATCCTTAGTTCAGAAACGCAACATAAATAGATAAGTTTATGAGTTCCTTGCTAGAAGTTGACGAACTTTTATCAAAGTGTCAAGTCTTGCCTTCATCAAGAAAACTCAGTAAGAAGCGCATAAGTACTTAATGTCGTGTTCTTTGCAACTTGTTACCACCAGTTTCATTTCTGGAACAACTTGTAATGGCGTAGTTCTTTAATGTGTTGATAAATTAACTTCTATAATATCTTTTTAATGTTATTACGTTTTGCAAAACAAAAGCTCATGTTTAATACCTAGGTTAAACAGAGTAGGCGTAGGCGGAGAGTTGCTGTATCGTATAGATGTGGCTTTATGGATATGTTGTTTGGCATTAAGAAATTATATAAAAACTTTAAATATTAGAGAATCCACAGACTTGTAGATTGCCAGGACATAAAATCGCCAGATTATGTGGGACTGAATAAATAGACTAAAGTCGCTTTACAATTTAGTTTCTACGAGTATTAACTGATGATAATTATGCATGCGCATGCATATGCACTCCTCGCGCATGAATACACACATAAGCAAAGTCGTACTCACGTCTTATACTAGCAAAATACTATATTTTAAATCTAAAGTTTTAAACCAAAAACTGTCTCTAGCAAAGAAACTACAAAACAATGTATGTTACATAAACCGTCGGCAGTTAGCGGGGCTTTCAGCTAGTGTATTCTGAAAACGAGACGTGCGGCTTAAATTAAATAACTAGAAGTAGGTACATAAACTTCTAGGCTTCGCCGAAGCGTAGACGTGACGTACATAGTAATGACAGATGCAAGAATTCTAACTTATTGATGGTCTTATACGAATTTAACTCGGGGATAAATTTTCAGTAAATATCTGTCTACCTATTCATAGAATTTTTAATAAAAATAAATTGAAGCTTAATGAACTTAAAAAAACAATTTAGCTTTAATAACAACCCGCACTAAAAAATCTATTTGTGAATAGTTATTATCTGAATAATGTAATGAATGTTATTGTAAAACTTATAATATTTACAACGAGATACTTTTGTTTTAACCCGTCCTAGTAGAGAAAATTACAGGCAGAAGCTTAGTATTTATGTATATACGCCATCACATGTATGTATGTAACACATCACAAGATTTGTCTAACACTTTATAATTCCCGTATTATATTATCGTGCATATGAATGCAGAATTGCAGTAAGTACCTACACACTACAAAATTCATGTATCACTTTAAAGCAATTAAGTATTATTATCAATTAAAATTAACAATTATTCATGACGACTTCATTAGTATCTATAAGTACTCTTATTACTTAAAACAATACACTAATATTTTACAAAGTTTCAGACTACAATTTCTACAGATAATTCCACTGCGTTGTGTGTTGTCATTTACACACACAGAGACAACTACAAGGACACCATAACCGACAACTTTAAATTCAACATTTAATTTACGCCCCACTGGGAATCGAAATCTCGACCCATTAAATGAGGCATAGTCAATTTTATAAATTTACCATGCCACCCTTACGCAGATGCACACACACGCATGCACGCCGCTCCTTTAAATGTTTATAATTATTATTACAAACTAGGCTACTTAGCTTAATCTCTTAACATAATAACAATCATTTCGCTCATTCGCACAAAATTATTAAGTTTAAAACTCTAGTTTATTATAATAATGTTGATTTTGTATTTTAATACGGATTAATCGTATGAATAATACGGGATCAGTCCCGAGCCCGACAACTTTCGTTTTTGTAATAAACTTAAAGGTCTATATTGTTTAGCTACCCCTTACAATATGTATTTAGGTACTTAAAGTTCACTGGCTTATTAACGATTACCGATAAACAGAGGATAGTTAAGCACTTGAGTTTCAGGGATTTTGTTTTAAAGATAATGTAAGTATGTAGAATAAATGAGTGCCTACAAGAAGGTATCAAAGATAAAAGATAGCTCTTGCACACTAATTCATAATTTTATTTATTTGCTGGATTTAGGTACTAAGGGGATATAAAAATCCAGTAAATTTATCAATATGTTTTAAATATTTAGACCTTGATTGCAGTCGACAGAAGATTTTATAATCGGCGTAACACTAATTGCTGTATTTTGTGAATAAGTTTATATAGTTCGTTATAAAGAAATATAATCATCACATCTTGTAGAATTAGATACAGTAATCTACGACATTTCTTAGGAATAAGGGCACACAGTAAAGTGATTATACGGTACTTCCTAACTTTTAATGATTGTGGCTCTGATCACCGCTTACCAGGGGAAGATAAGAGTGGCCTTAATTACAAGAAATAGCCAGGGGTCGTCGTCCACGCAAATACTACATTATTGGATCCTTTGGAATTAGGACACCGCAAATTCACTCATTGTATCCCAGAACAGATAAAAGTATTATAGATAGATAGATAGATATAGATAGTATAGTATAGATAGATAACTTCGAATTACAAAGACATTTAAATAACGGTTGCAATGATAATAAAAAAAAATTAAAATAACCTATGCCAACAATATATAGGAACATGATAGATACTGGGGGGGCAGCCGCTGTCCTCTACCCCCCTCCCCACGCCCATCTAAATCGTGTATTTATTTTTAATCTCAGCAAAACCAATCTAATAAAAAGATAGAATTATATGGTCAGCTAGCATTGAATCCAATCAAAAATATTTTATTCTGCAGTCAGTTCTTATTTCTATCAAACGTTCGTTTGTCTCGAAGCATAAGATTAGTGGTGGCGCTGATCGTTTCGTATCAAATAGAAATAAGTATGGCCGTAATTACGAGACATCGCCAGCGGTTATGAATCATATATAAGATTCCTCGGAATTAGAGCACGACATACATTCTACTGAGCACTGGACGAAACATTTGTAATTATTTCATAGAAACTACGAACACGACAGCAATATTGTTTTAATCTTAAAAGAGTATCAATGGAGCATACAGCACCACACACCACATAGTGTTAAAATAAATAAATAAATAACATTTCGCACTCACAGCCCCACACTAGGATTCCCTGTCGTGGGTGCCATTGACACACACAAAGACAAATACACAAACACCCAGACCGGTAACAGAAACCTAAATTCATCATTTTAATTTTTGCCCCGCCGGGGATCGAACCCGGGACACTTCGAATGGTGGACTGGCGTGGTAATCACTACACCCACCACACGGGTCGTCAAATATGTACAATGTGTGTGTGAAGGTATTTTTGAATTTTCGTCTATCCACCTAAGATTTGAACGTTTTGTCTGACGAACATCGCAACTGAAAAGGTTCATAAAATATTTTTAGAGCCAATACCGAGGTCACTAGAGGTCACTAGACGTCACCTTTTGATCTATTGTGAAAAGTCCTTCAACCGTCAGTATGTATTGACTTCGTAAAAGTACAATAGAAGACGTATGAGAATGAGTGTGAATTTATTGATAAATGTACCCTTCGAATGGTGGACTGGCGTGGTAACCACTACACCAAGGGTCGTAATTGCAACCCATGGACACCCACATCCAACCCGTAGTCCTATCTGAAATTGTAATTGTTGATTGTAAGATTATACTTACATCTATTGCTACTTATCAGGACCAAGATACAGAAAAGTCATCAACATCTCCCCACATCTGCCCGACTGAAACAGATGAACCGACTTCCTTCAGGTCGCGTTATTAGGACCGGTGGTACGAACTTTACAAGTTCTACCTATACAAAATCTGCGTGCGACAGTAGCAAATTACAACCACAGAGCCCAAAATCAATATTTATCCAGTATTTATTTACTAAAGCGGATAGCATTTGCCTTTCCAACCAACCCCTTAAATAAAAATCATTTGCAGCAAAGAACTATTTTAATAATTTTCATTCAAAGAGCACGAACTAAGAGTTTATTCTTTCTCTAGAAGTCTTTACTCCGGTACTGTCACGGAAATAGGTCACGTCATTTGCAAAGAAATGCAAACATTCTGAGTGCCATGAACTCGGATTCTAATCTACGTGACATTCACACCAAGTGTGCTGCATTTCCAGAGAATAAACAACTGACTCATAATCTTCAACAATGAAAAATGGGAAAAATCCATAAGTGTTAGTAACGAATATGACAAACATCATCGGTTTTATTCATACGATAACATAATAACACTTAGAATAAGCGTTAATACGTAGATAAGTATTAAATCTCCACCAATCCGCATTGGAGCATCGTGGTGGAGTATGCTCCAGGCCTTCCCCGGTAGTGGGGAGAGACCCGTGCCCAGCAGTAGGACATAAAAAAGGGTTGAAGGCAATTATGAAATTGTTTGAATCATAATGAATAACAATTTTGGATAAAACGTGATGAGAATGTCAAAATATTGTTGATATAAGGAGTTCAGTTAAATTAAGTTATTCAACGCAGAGGTCGCTAACATTACTTCAAATTACTTATTGTAATTTCTCCGTACCTACTTTATAATCCACCCAAGGATCTGTCGTACCTACACTGGAAATATAAACTTGAGAAACACAGGTAATTTCCATCGTTTTTAATTAGGCACATAAATTACCATTCGGACCTGAACTCGTTATAAAATACTCTCTGTGCGTGTCTGTTTCTCTGTCTCTCTCTCTCTCTCTCTCTTTCTCTGTTCCATATAAAAGCCACTTGCCCAACAGTTTTACAATAATGAGTTGGTGGGTATAAGAATGACAATGGGTTCTGGATTTTGAAAATCACAACAATGTGGTGGGTGGTAATCACGGTACGTCTACATTGCCATATCTTTTATATATATATTTCTTATATGCGTGTGTACATATGTCACTGAACTCCTCCTAAACGACTGGACTGATTTTGATGAAATCTGTTGTGTGTGTTGAGAATGGTTTAGATTCACAATTGGTCCGTGGGAAAAGGTTTTTATAATTGCAGACGAAGTCGCGGGCACCAACTAGTTACTTATAATGAACTAGCTTAGCTTCGTACAAGATATAATCAAGATTTGTATCAAGACTTTTATTTAATACCAATGTTTTAAACTGAGAAATTCTAAACCGACTTTCTCTTGAACTTTTCTAAACAATTTCCTAAATTTGAACAAATATTAAGTCATTAAATTTTGTCCAAACAAGCTTAAAATGTCAAGAGATGCCACCGTAATTTATCTTTACTGACAAAATTAGTGAACTTGTAAAAAGTAATTGGCATAACATGCAAATGCCCACTCCTGGGAGCTCCTCGCCACGGTCAGGAGACGCAAGCGATTCTCGATGTAAATGAGACAAGACAGCTTAAAATTTACCCTCCGTACTCAAACACTACTGAATTTTTAGTCGAAACACAGACGAATATTTATTTATGATAATGAAACGACTAACACTAAGTGCCCAAAACAGCTTGTAGACTTCAATATTACTGTAGGAACTGCAGTTTTAAATATATGGATGGCCGTCATATATTTTATCTGACTTTCTTTCTTCCTGTATAGGTAGGTTCCTTATAGGTAATAGGTAATGGTAATAGGTAATCTTCCTAAAGCATTTCAGTACTAAATTATTCGAGGCATAGACGCTGTGAAGAGATCTTAATAGTCAAGAAGCGTTAAAAATTAACATGCTGATTTAACTAACATAACAAAGCAGAATTAACCAATCCAATAGCCAAGGCTTTAAATAACAAAGTGTGCGGCAATAAACCTCCGTCGTAACACGTCATTTCAGTTTCATTGCAAGTCCGAGATTTCTATTAATAATGCAAAGTCATTCCCGGGGATGTTCAACTTGATTTTGCTGACATAAATACGTCATTTCCGATATATAATAGACTAACGACCCGCCCCGGCTTCGCACGGGTGAATGCTGATACTAAATACACTACAGAAAAACTGTGAACGTTTATACATATAAAACTTCCTCTTCAATCACTCTATCT